>NW_026484516.1:0-36011 GCF_026875155.1 Cherax quadricarinatus | reverse complement strand
CCGTAGACGGGGCTTATATACTGAAATTGAGGTGAGGTGAAGCAGGCGGAGGCGGGGTCATAGTGGTACCATCCACTATCGAAGTAGGTCTTCGTCCAAAGTTGAACAAGTTTTTGAAGAATTCTTTGTAACAAGATCCCATGATGCTGCAGTGTCTGACAGTTGTGATGAAGGGTTTGAAAAACCGACAAGTTGAAGATTGAGACACTACTTCGACTGGTGGATGGTACCACTATGACCCCGCCTCCGCCTGATTCACCTCACCTCACTACAGTAAAATAAGCCACGTCTACGGCCCTATGCTGTACATTCTACAAGATTGATGGACTGAACACATCGACTCCAGGCTGAGGACTGATTACCTCATACTCCTCCTCTCCTTACGCCTTCCTCTTTGCATTGGACTGATGAAGCCACTGTGTGGCGAAATGTTTCCTGAATAAAGATTCCCATATGCTGCATAAGTGTCTCAATCTTTATCCACTTCTCCGAGGTTACAAGCTGCAGCTAGCAGTGGACCGAACCTGTGTTATCTTAGCCCGTTTCTTGAGAAGCAAGTCACAACGTTCTAACCAATGAACCATCAATCCTTCAAACATCATGTACCTAGTAGCACTAGGCTTGGTTCATGATAAGGAGACATACGTGGCCGTAGAAAACTAAAATTAATTTCATTCTACTCCGTTTATTCCTTAAAAGAGATTTCTTCGGGGTTGCATTAATATGTTTTACTGTTTATGCAGGCTAGAATCTGAAACAGGTGTAGAGTGTGAGCTAGTCTTACTGCATCATCCTTACTTGCTGCTTTAATTTATTCATGCAAATTGTGTATATTCATGCAAATAGTCTGATTTCTAGATAACAGTGCTGCCCATCAGAGTCAGGGAAGCTCTCTTCCCCAACTGTACGAGGTCATATTGTCAAGGTATCACACCTGTTTCTACTTAGCGCACAACGAAAGAGCAGCTTTTATTCCACAAGACGGCAGCAAACAACAACTACACTGAGGTTGCACCTTAATCAAAAACATCACTTCATCTGCGATATTCATTCCTAAAATTACTAAAATCTGGAACGTGATAATGTTTAATAATAAAATAAAATCGCTGTCCCACTGATAGTTCACCTTCATCCTGGTTCATATTAGTACGATTTTTATCAATTAAAAAAAATTGAAGTTAACAAAAGCTGCCAAATGAATCAATAGAAGTGACAACTCTTAGCTTGTAAATTAACGTAAGAAATAATATACTATGTAAAATCCCTTGCGTAAGAGAGAGAGAGAGAGAGAGAGAGAGAGAGAGAGAGAGAGAGAGAGAGAGAGAGAGAGAGAGAGAGAGAGAGAGAGAGAGAGAGAGAGAGAAGAGAGAGAGAGAGAGAGAGAGAGAGAGAGAGAGAGAGAGAGAGAGAGAGAGAGAGAGAGATAGATAGAGAGAGAGAAATTTTTATGATCGGTGAAAAACAATTTTCGACTTTTACTGGACCAATAAATTTCAAGTAAGTGTGATTTTATGGGACTTTTACGAGGAAGCAGGTGGAGATATTGGCGTCAGGAAACATTAGTTACTGAGGCAGATCTCACCAGGAAGCCAGGATTACTATTGGCCTTAGTAGTATTTATTGTCACTCATATCTTCCGATGATACCAATACTACAGCTGGTATCAGTAAACATTAAGTACTAACTTAATTAAAGATCTCACACGGGAGCTTGAACTTCCACTGGCATCACTGACCTTTAAAGCCTGGTATGCAGAGCTTAACAAGAAGCTTGCACTTCTACTGGCATCACTGACCTTTAAAGCCTGGTATGCAGAGCTTAACAAGAAGCTTGCACTTCTACTGGCATCACTGACCTTTAAAGCCTGGTATGCAGAGCTTAACAAGAAGCTTGCACTTCTACTGGCATCACTGACCTTTAAAGCCTGGTATACAGAGCTTCACAAGAAGCTTGCACTTCTACTGGCATCACTGACCTTTAAAGCCTGGTATACAGAGCTTCACAAGAAGCTTGCACTTCTACTGGCATCACTGACCTTTAAAGCCTTGTATACAGAGCTTCACAAGAAGCTGCACTTCTACTGGCATCACTGACCTTTAAAGCCTGGTATACAGAGCTTCACAAGAAGCTTGCACTTCTACTGGCATCACTGACCTTTAAAGCCTGGTATACAGAGCTTCACAAGAAGCTTGCACTTCTACTGGCATCACTGACCTTTAAAGCCTGGTATACAGAGCTTCACAAGAAGCTTGCACTTCTACTGGCATCACTGACCTTTAAAGCCTGGTATACAGAGCTTCACAAGAAGCTTGCACTTCTACTGGCATCACGACCTTTAAAGCCTGGTATACAGAGCTTCACAAGAAGCTTGCACTTCTACTGGCATCACTGACCTTTAAAGCCTGGTATACAGAGCTTCACAAGAAGCTTGCACTTCTACTGGCATCACTGACCTTTAAAGCCTGGTATACAGAGCTTCACAAGAAGCTTGCACTTCTACTGGCATCACTAACCTTTAAAGCCTGGTATACAGAGCTTCACAAGAAGCTTGCACATCTACTGGCATCAGTCAATATTGATTCCTGACTCACAAATTACTCGTGGAAACTAGTGCTGATTCTAGCCAAACTAACATTATTTACTGACTTTCAAATATTATCAGAGAGTCAGTAATAACATTGTCACCAACAGAAATTATGTAATTACTAAAATATCACATTTTACTTGTTTTCCACATAACTTACGTACGATTCGATAAAGGCATATAAGCAAATACAAAATTTGCAACGACTATTGTAGGTTGGTGGGTAAACTGGATATAGTGAATATATTATTATAGGATGTTGGGTAAACTGGATATAGTGAATATATTATTATAGGATGTTGGGTAAACTGGATATAGTGAATATATTATTATAGGATGGTGGGTAAACTGGATATAGTGAATATATTATTATAGGATGGTGGGTAAACTGGATATAGTGAATATATTATTATAGGATGGGGTAAACTGGATATAGTGAATATATTATTATAGGATGGTGGGTAAACTGGATATAGTGAATATATTATTATAGGATGGTGGGTAAACTGGATATAGTGAATATATTATTATAGGATGGTGGGTAAACTGGATATAGTGAATATATTATTATAGGATGTTGGGTAAACTGGAAATAGTGAATATATTATTATAGGATGGTGGGTAAACTGGATATAGTGAATATATTATTATAGGTTGCTGGGTAAACTGGATATAGTGAATATATTATTATAGGTTGCTGGGTAAACTGGATATAGTGAATACATTATTATAGGACGGTGGGTAAACTGGATATAGTGAATATATTATAGGATGGTGGGTAAACTGGATATAGTGAATATATTACTATAGGATGGTGGGTAAACTGGATATAGTGAATATATTATTATAGGATGGTGGATAAACTGGATATAGTGAATATACTATTATAGGATGGTGGGTAAACTGGATATAGTGAATATATTATTATAGGATGGTGGGTAAACTGGATATAGTGAATATATTATTATAGGTTGGTGGGTAAACTGGATATAGTGAATATATTATTATAGGATGGTGGGTAAACTGGATATAGTGAATATATTATTATAGGATGGTAGGTAAACTGGATATAGTGAATATACTATTATAGGATGGTAGGTAAACTGGATATAGTGAATATATTATTATAGATGGTGGGTAAACTGGATATAGTGAATATATTATTATAGGATGGTAGGTAAACTGGATATAGTGAATATATTATTATAGGTTGCTGGGTAAACTGGATATAGTGAATATATTATTATAGATGGTTGGTAAACTGGATATAGTGAATATATTATTATAGATGGTTGGTAAACTGGATATAGTGAATATATTATTATAGATGGTGGGTAAACTGGATATAGTGAATATATTATTATAGATGGTAGGTAAACTGGATATAGTGAATATATTATTATAGGATGGTGGATAAACTGGATATAGTGAATATACTATTATAGCATGGTGGGTAAACTGGATATAGTGAATATATTATTATAGGATGGTGGGTAAACTGGATATAGTGAATATATTATTATAGGTTGGTGGGTAAACTGGATATAGTGAATATATTATTATAGGTTGGTGGGTAAACTGGATATAGTGAATATATTATTATAGGATGGTGGGTAAACTGGATATAGTGAATATATTATTATAGGTTGGTGGGTAAACTGGATATAGTGAATATATTATTATAGGATGGTGGGTAAACTGGATATAGTGAATATATTATTATAGGATGGTAGGTAAACTGGATATAGTGAATATATTATTATAGATGGTGGGTAAACTGGATATAGTGAATATATTATTATAGGTTGCTGGGTAAACTGGATATAGTGAATATATTATTATAGATGGTGGGTAAACTGGATATAGTGAATATATTATTATAGGTTGCTGGGTAAACTGGATATAGTGAATATATTATTATAGATGGTTGGTAAACTGGATATAGTGAATATATTATTATAGATGGTGGGTAAACTGGATATAGTGAATATATTATTATAGATGGTGGGTAAACTGGATATAGTGAATATATTATTATAGATGGTTGGTAAACTGGACATAGTGAATATCTTATTATAGGATGGTGGGTAAACTGGATATAGTGAATATATTATTATAGGATGGTGGGTAAACTGGATATAGTGAATATATTATTATAGGATGGTGGGTAAACTGGATATAGTGAATATATTATTATAGGATGGTTTTATAAAGTTTTTCTTCTTCTCTTTTTTAGTAATTGTATACAGGAGAGTTTTATAAAGTTTTTCTTCTTCTCTTTTTTAGTAATTGTATACAGGAGAAGGGGTTACTAGCCCATTGCTCCCGGCATTTTACTCGCCTCATACGACACGCATGGCTTACGGAGGAAAGATTCTTTTCCACTTCCCCATGGACAATAGAAGAAATAAAAAAGAACAAGAGCTATTTAGAAAAAGGAGAAAAACCTAGATGTATGTATATATATATATGCATGTGCGTGTCTGTGAAGTGTGACCAAAGTGTAAGTAGGAGTAGCAAGATATCCCTGTTATCTTAGCGTGTTTATGAGACAGAAAAAGAAACCAGCAATCCTACCATCATGCAAAACAGTTACAGGTTTTTGTTTCACAGTCATCTGGCAGGACGGTAGTACTTCCCTGGGTGGTTGCTGTCTACCAACCCAGGCCGGACTTGAGTCCTGGAGATGGGAAGTACAGTGCCTGCACTCTGAAGGAGGGGTGTTAATGTTGCAGTTTAAAAACTGTAGTGTAAAGCACCCTTCTGGCAAGACAGTGATGGAGTGAATGATGGTGAAAGTTTTTCTTTTTCGGGCCACCCTGCCTTGGTGGGAATCGGCCGGTGTGATAATAAAAAAAAAAAAAAAATTATTATAGGATGGTGGGTAAACTGGATATAGTGAATATATTATTATAGGATGGTGGGTAAACTGGATATAGTGAATATATTATTGTAGATGGTGGGTAAACTGGATATAGTGAATATATTATTATAGATGGTGGGTAAACTGGATATAGTGAATATATTATTATAGATGGTGGGTAAACTGGATATAGTGAATATATTATTATAGGATGGTGGGTAAACTGGATATAGTGAATATATTATTATAGATGGTTGGTAAACTGGATATAGTGAATATATTATTATAGGATGGTGGGTAAACTGGATATAGTGAATATATTATTATAGATGGTTGGTAAACTGGATATAGTGAATATATTATTATAGGATGGTGGGTAAACTGGATATAGTGAATATATTATTATAGGATGGTAGGTAAACTGGATATAGTGAATATATTATTATAGGATGGTGGGTAAACTGGAAATAGTGAATATATTATTATAGGTTGGTGGGTAAACTGGATATAGTGAATATATTATTATAGGATGGTGGGTAAACTGGATATAGTGAATATATTATTATAGATGGTAGGTAAACTGGATATAGTGAATATATTATTATAGGTTGGTGGGTAAACTGGATATAGTGAACATATTATTATAGGATGGTGGGTAAACTGGATATAGTGAATATATTATTATAGGATGGTGGGTAAACTGGATATAGTGAATATATTATTATAGGATGGTGGGTAAACTGGATATAGTGAATATATTATTATAGGATGGTGGGTAAACTGGATATAGTGAATATATTATTATAGGATGGTGGGTAAACTGGATATAGTGAACATATTATTATAGGATGGTGGGTAAACTGGGTATAGTGAATATATTATTATAGGATGGTGGGTAAACTGGATATAGTGAATATATTATTATAGGATGGTGGGTAAACTGGATATAGTGAATATATTATTATAGGATGGTGGGTAAACTGGATATAGTGAATATATTATTATAGGATGGTGGGTAAACTGGATATAGTGAATATATTATTATAGGATGGTGGGTAAACTGGATATAGTGAATATATTATTATAGGATGGTGGGTAAACTGGATATAGTGAATATATTATTATAGATAGTGGGTAAACTGGATATAGTGAATATATTATTATAGGATGGTGGGTAAACTGGATATAGTGAATATATTATTATAGGATGGTGGGTAAACTGGATATAGTGAATATATTATTATAGGATGGTAGGTAAACTGGATATAGTGAATATATTATTATAGGATGGTGGGTAAACTGGATATAGTGAATATATTATTATAGGATGGTGGGTAAACTGGATATAGTGAATATATTATTATAGGATGGTGGGTAAACTGGATATAGTGAATATATTATTATAGGATGGTGGGTAAACTGGATATAGTGAATATATTATTATAGGATGGTGGGTAAACTGGATATAGTGAATATATTATTATAGGATGGTAGGTAAACTGGATATAGTGAATATATTATTATAGATAGTGGGTAAACTGGATATAGTGAATATATTATTATAGGATGGTGGGTAAACTGGATATAGTGAATATATTATTATAGGATGGTAGGTAAACTGGATATAGTGAATATATTATTATAGATAGTGGGTAAACTGGATATAGTGAATATATTATTATAGGATGGTAGGTAAACTGGATATAGTGAATATATTATTATAGGATGGTGGGTAAACTGGATATAGTGAATATATTATTATAGGTTGGTGGGTAAACTGGATATAGTGAATATATTATTATAGGATGGTGGGTAAACTGGATATAGTGAATATATTATGATAGGATGGTGGGTAAACTGGATACAGTGAATATGTTATTATAGGATGGTGGGTAAACTGGATATAGTGAATATATTATTATAGGATGGTGGATAAACTGGATATAGTGAATATATTATTATAGGATGGTGGGTAAACTGGATATAGTGAATATATTATTATAGGATGGTGGGTAAACTGGATATAGTGAATATATTATTATAGGATGGTGGGTAAACTGGATATAGTGAATATATTATTATAGGATGGTGGGTAAACTGGATATAGTGAATATATTATTATAGGATGGTGGGTAAACTGGATATAGTGATTATATTATTAAAACAGCGACAACTTCTTAAATTAAGTGAATGATATTACTCATGTCTCTGGACCTCTCAGTCTAACTATTGAAGTTTCACAGGAAACTTTGCGTAACTCTTCGCTGTCCTGTTTGGATATGGGAATATTAGGCTTGCAATCTCGGCTTGCAATCTAGGCTTGCAATATAGTCGTAGTTTGATTATAGAGAACGGTAGTTATAGTGCACAATGTTTGTAATTAATGGTTCTGGGATTTTGCACAAATGAATTGAAGATAAAATTAATGTATACTTATACTTGCATATTGTTCCATGTTGCACTCACGAGTGATTATGTTGCACTCTCAAGTGACCAACATGTTGCACTCTCAAGTGACCAACATGTTGCACTCTCAAGTGACCAACATGTTGCACTCTCAAGTGATCAACATGTTGCACTCTCAAGTGACCAACATGTTGCACTCTCAAGTGATCAACATGTTGTTGCACTCTCAAGTGATCAACATGTTGCACTCTCAAGTGACCAACATGTTGCACTCTCAAGTAATCAACAAGTGATCAACATGTTGCACTCTCAAGTGATCAACATGTTGTTGCACTCTCAAGTGATCAACATGTTGCACTCTCAAGTGACCAACATGTTGCACTCTCAAGTGACCAACATGTTGCACTCTCAAGTGATCAACATGTTGTTGCACTCTCAAGTGATCAACATGTTGCACTCTCAAGTGATCAACATGTTGTTGCACTCTCAAGTGATCAATAAGTTGTTGCACTCTCAAGTGATCAATATGTTGTTGCACTTTCAAGCGATCAACATGTTGCGCTCTCAAGTAATCAGCATGTTGTTGCACTCTCAAGCGATCAACATGTTGCACTGTCAAGTAATCAACATGTTGTTGCACTCTCAAGTGATCAACATGTTGTTGCACTCTCAAGTGATCAATAAGTTGTTGCACTCTCAAGTGATCAACATGTTGCACTCTCAAGTGATCAACATGTTGTTGCACTCTCAAGTGATCAACATGTTGTTGCACTCTCATGCGATCAACATGTTGCACTCTCAAGTGATCAACATGTTGTTGCACTCTCAAGTGATCAACATGTTGCACTCTCAAGTGATCAACATGTTGTTGCACTCTCAAGTGATCAACATGTTGCACTCTCAAGTGATCAATATGTTGTTGCACTCTCAAGTGATCAACATGTTGTTGCACTCTCAAGTGATCAACATGTTGCACTCTCAAGCGATCAGCATGTTGTTGCACTCTCAAGTAATCAACATGTTGTTGCACTCTCAAGCGATCAACATGTTGCACTGTCAAGTAATCAACATGTTGTTGCACTCTCAAGCGATCAACATGTTGTTGCACTCTCAAGTGATCAACATGTTGTTGCACTCTCAAGTGATCAACATGTTGTTGCACTCTCAAGTGATCAACATGTTGCACTCTCAAGTGATCAACATGTTGTTGCACTCTCAAGTGATCAACATGCTGCACTTTCAAGCGATCAACATGTTGTTGCACTCTCAAGTAATCAACATGTTGTTGCACTCTCAAGCGATCAACATGTTGCACTGTCAAGTGATCAACATGTAGCACTCTCAAGTGATCAACATGTTGTTGCACTCTCAAGTGATCAACATGTTGTTGCACTCTCAAGTGATGAACATGTTGTTGCACTCTCAAGTGATCAACATGTTGCACTCTCAAGTGAGCAACATGTTGCACTCTCAAGTAATAAACATGTTGCACTCTCAAGTGATCAACATGTTGCACTCTCAAGTGATCAACATGTTGCAATCTCAAATGATCAACATGTTGCACTCACGAGTTATCAACATGTTGCGCTTTTAAGTGATCAACAAGTTGCGCTCTCAATTGATCAACATTTTGCACTCTCAAGTAGTCAACATGTTGTTGCACTCTCAAGCGATCAACATGTTGCACTCTCAAGTGATCAACATTTCGCACTTTCACGTGATCAACATGTTGCACTCTCAAGTGCTCAACATGTTGCACTCTCAAGTGATCAACATTTTGCACTCTCAAGTAATCAATAAGTGATCAACATGTTGCACTCTCAAGTGATTAACATGTTGCACTCTCAAGTGATCAACATGTTACACTCTCAAGTGATCAACATGTTGCACTCTCAAGTGATCAACATGTTGCACTCTCAAGTGATCAACATGTTGCACTCTCAAGTGATCAACATGTTGCACTCTCAAGTGATCAACATGTTGCACTCTCAAGTGATCAACATGTTGTTGCACTCTCAAGTGATCAACATGTTGCACTCTCAAGTGATCAACATGTTGCACTCTCAAGTGATCAACATGTTGCACTCTCAAGTGATCAACATGTTGCACTCTCATGTGATCAACATGTTACACTCTCAAGTGATCAACATGTTGCACTCTCAAGTGATCAACATGTTGCACTCTCAAGTGATCAACATGTTGCACTCTCAAGTGATCAACATGTTGCACTCTCAAGTGATCAACATGTTGCACTCTCATGTGATCACCATGTTGCACTCTCAAGTAATCAGCATTTTACACTCTCAAGTGATCAACATGCACTCTAAAGAGATCAACATGTTGCACTCTCAAGTGATACACATGTTGTTGCACTCTCAAGTGATCAGCATGTTGTTGCACTCTCAAGTGATGAACATGTTGTTGCACTCTCAAGTGATCAACATGTTGCACTCTCAAGTGATGAACATGTTGTTGCACTCTCAAGTGATCAACATGCTGTTGTACTCTCAAGTGATCAACATGTTGCACTCTCAAGTGATCAACAAGTTGCACTCTCAAGTGATGAACATGGTGTTGCACTCTCAAGTGATGAACATGGTGTTGCACTCTCAAGTGATGAATATGGTGTTGCACTCTCAAGTGATCAACATGTTACACTCTCAAGTGATCATCATGTTGCACTCTCAAG
Source organism: Cherax quadricarinatus (assembly GCF_026875155.1). NCBI lineage: Eukaryota > Metazoa > Arthropoda > Malacostraca > Decapoda > Parastacidae > Cherax > Cherax quadricarinatus. Next base: position 25,469 of record NW_026484516.1, on the reverse strand, counting down.
TGATCAACATTTCGCCCTCTCAAGTGATCAACATGTTGCACTCTCAAGTGATCAACATGTTGCACTCTCAAGTAATCAATAAGTGATCAACATGTTGCACTCTCAAATGATCAACATGTTGCACTCACAAGTGATCAACATGTTGCACTTTCAAGTGATCAACAAGCTGCACTCTCAATTGATCAACATGTTGCACTCTCAAGTAGTCAACATGTTGCTGCACTCTCAAGTGATCAACATGTTGCACTCTCAAGTGATCAACATGTTACACTCTCAAGTGATCAACATGTTGCACTCTCAAGTGATCAACATGTTGCACTCTCAAGTGATCAACATTTTACACTCTCAAGTGATCAACATGTTGCACTCTCTGTTATTGCTGTTCTTACTGCTGAACAGCGGTTAGTGCTGATGAAGGTAGCGTAGGTAGCAATGATACGGCCCTGGACTAGTTTGGCTTTAATTGGATAGGAGTGAGTTCACAACGGGCAGTGTGAGGGAGTGACCGCAAGCCAGTCCGTGGAGGGGGAGCACTTGTGTCTGTCAAGTCGGTCGGCCTAGGAGTGAGGGCCGGTGGGCTCAGCCTCCCACTGACTGGGTGAGCCTACAGAGGGCAGCGCCTAAAATGCCGCGAAATATGAACTAAGCTGCAGACAGCAGGGGCTGTCTGCGCAGACAGTACAGGCTATCTACATACGCTCGGCCACCTACCGCGAGTCGTCCCGACGCGACAATACTGGTGGCCCCGCAGGTATAAAGGAATTACTTACACAAGCTACCCCAGAGAGGGACTGGCTTTCGCTCACTAGTAAATCAAAATGGACATAAAAATGCAACAGGCAAAAAAAAACTCTCCCATCCAGGGGAAGAGAAAACTGGTTGCCCGCAGGGCTGAACATCAGTTGACCACTCGTCTATGAACGTTGTTGCACCCTCACATCTGCAAACAATGACTGACAGTAGCATTTCCTAAGGTGTGACATGTGACTCAGAGGGCAGCACTGCCCTGACCGTAATTCAGGCTCCTTTTTTTTATATAAAAACACTGGTGCACATACCTACAATAATACTATATCCATGGAATTCATAACACTCTGGGTACCCTTCTAAAAGTATTTACATAATTACATGATGTTGTCCACCCTAACTCCATTATCGACTAGCTATACAATGTGTGTGCATTTATACCCATTTCTGCAAGCAAACAATTAGCATAACTAGCGTAGGAGTCAGACAAGTCAGTAGGTATGTCAATGTCACAGAAATGTACTGTTGCCCTGGGTCGCAGGCCATAAGTATGGAGCCTACTGGGCCGTCTTCCGTAACCAGTAGTAGTGGAGAAGGGATAGACGGGTTGTCCCTAGCATTAGTCTGATTGTGGCATTTCAACGCACGCGACTCCAGCTCTGCTTCGGCCTGCACATGGTCCACATACTTCATGTGATCAAGGTGGGCTTCCTTGATAGTTCCCGTAGCAATCTCCCTCACCTCGAACTATTGCCACGGAGCTGTCGTAGGACACGGTAAGGACCACGAATTTTGGGACAAGTTTGTGCATACCTGGGGTCTGCACTGGGTTGAGCAACATAACTTTGCAACCTGGTTCCACTTTGCTTTCCTTGGCGCGGGCATTGCGCTCAGACATGAACCTATCAGTAGCTTTCATAAGGTCTCTCGTACCCGCTGGAAGACAAGCTGCGTTGTCCTCATCTTTACTACACTGGGGTTATCAGTATCGTAAGTATGGTCTAGGTGGAGCAAACAGAATTTCATATGGTAAGCGCTTGTCATAGCCATACAAAGCAAATGAGGTGTCTCACACGATCGAGCTGTTGAGGGAGGAATTTAATGTACACTGAACATCTGGGATAGCCTCATCCATGTAGTACAACGTGGGTTAACGGTTACTCTGAGCACCTCCAGGACTTTGCGATTTGTACGTTCAGCAAGACCATTACTCGAAGGGTGGCGTGGAGCTACTGGCGCTTGGTGAATGTTGAATCTGGAGCAAAGATCCTGCATTATGCCATTTATAAACTCAGACCCATTGTCTGACAGAAGGACACGTGGGCAAGTATGACGAAGAACAACAAGCTCACGGAAAGCACTAGCGACCGTTTCGGCAGTTTTATCAGGAATGGGTACTAATTCACTGTACCGCGTCAAGTTATCTACCATTAAAAGCAGGTGCTTATTTCCCTTCTCCGAGGTCGAGAAGTTCGTCAACAGGTCGACAGAAGTTCTCTCCCAGGGCTCCTTTGTAATGGGATACTTTAGAATGGGATTAGGACCTGTAATGGTACCATCGTATGTTACACTCTCAAATGATCAACATGTTGCACTCTCAAGTGATCAAAATGTTGCACTCTCAAGTGATCATTATGTTCCACCCTCAAGTAATCAACATCTTGCACTCTCAAGTGATCAACATGTTACACTTTCGAGTCATGAACATGTTTTTGCACTCTCAAGTGATCAACATGTTGCACTCTCAAGTGATCACCATGTTGCACTCTCAAGTGATCAACATGGGGATACTTTAGAATGGGGTTAGGACCTGTAATGGTACCCTTGTATGCTACACTCTCAAGTGATCAACATGTTACACTCTCAAATGATCAACATGTTGCACTCTCAAGTGATCAACATGTTGCACTCTCAAGTGATCAACATGTTGCACTCTCAAGTGATCAAAATGTTGCACTCTCAAATAATCAACATGTTGCTCTCTCAAGTGATCAACATGTTGCACTCTCAAGTGATCAACATGTTGCACTCTCAAGTGATCAACATGTTACACTTTCAAGTTATGAACATGTTGTTGCACTCTCAAGTGATCAACATGTTGCACTCTCAAGTGATCAACATGTTACACTTTCAAGTTATGAACATGTTGTTGCACTCTCAAGTGATCAACATGTTGCACTCTCAAGTGATCACCATGTTGCACTCTCAAGTGATCAACATGTTGCACTCTCAAATAATCAACATGTTGCTCTCTCAAGTGATCAACATGTTGTTGCACTCTCAAATGATCAACATGTTGCACTCTCAAGTGATCAACATGTTGCACTCTCAAGTGATCAACATGTTTGCACTCTCAAGTGATCAACATGTTGCACTCTCAAGTGATCAACATGTTGTTGCACTCTCAAGTGATCAACATGTTGCACTCTCAAGTGATCAACATGTTGTTGCACTCTCAAATGATGAACATGTTGCATTTCTCAAGTGATCAACATGTTGGCACTCTCAAGTGATCAACATGTGTTGCACTCTCAATTGATAACTTGTTTTGCACTCTCAAGTGATAAACATTTTTGCACTCTCAAGTATCAACATGTTGCACTCTCAATGATCAACATGTTGCACTCTCAAGTGATCAACATGTTTTGCACTCTCAAGTGATCAACATGTTGCACTCTCAAGTGATCAACATGTTGGCATCTCAAGTGTCAACATGTTGTTGCACTCTCAAGTGATCAACATGTTGCACTCTCAAGTGATCAACATGTTGCACTCTCAAGTGTCAACATGTTGTTGCACTCTCAAGTGTATCAACATGTTGTGCACTCTCAAGTGATCAAACATGTTGCACTCTCAAGTGATCAACATGTTGGCACTCTCAAGTATCAACATTTTGGGCACTCTCAAGTGATCAACATGTTGCACTCTCAAGTGATCAACATGTTTTGCTCTCTCAAGTGTGATCAACTTTTGTTGCACTCTCAAGTGATCAATGTTGTTGCACTCTCAAGTGATCAACATGTTGCACTCTCAAGTGATCAACATTTTGGGCACTCTCAAGTGATCAACATTTTTGCACTCTCAAGTGATCAAACATTTTTGCACTCTCAAGTGATCAACATGGTTGCATCTCAAGTGATCAACATTTGTTCACTCTCAAGTGATCAACATGTTGCCACTCTCAAGTGATCAACATGTTGCACTCTCAAGTGATCAACATGTTGCACTCTCAAGTGATCACATGTTGTTGCACTCTCAAGTGATCAACACTTGTTGCACTTTTCAAGAATCAACATGTTTGCACTCTCAAGTAATAAACATGTTGCACTCTCAAGTGATCAACATGTTGCACTCTCAAGTGATCAACATGTTGTTGCACTCTCAAGTGATCAACAGTTGCACTTCAGGATCAATGTTCCCACTCTCAAGTGATCAACATGTGTTGCACTCTCAAGTGATCAACATGTTGCACTCTCAAGTGATCAACATGTGTGCACTCTCAAGTGATCAACATGTTGCACTTCAAGTGATCAACATGTTTGCACTCTCAAGTAATCAACATGTTGCACTCTCAAGGGATCAACATGTTGCATTTAAAGTGATCAACATGTTGCACTCTCAAGTGATCAACATGTTGTTGCACTCTCAAGTGATCAACATGTTGTTGCACTCTCAAGTGATCAACATGTTGTTGCACTCTCAAGTGATCAACATGTTGCACTCTCAAGTGAGAACATGTGTGCACTCTCAAGTGATCAACATGTTGCACTCTCAAGTGATCAACATGTGTTGCACTCTCAAGTGATCAACATGTTGGCCTTTCAGTATTCAACATGTTACATCTCAAGTGACACATGTTGCACTCACAAGTATCAACATGTTTGCACTCTCAAGTGATCAACATGTTGCACTCTCAAGTGATCAACATGTTGCACTCTCAAGTGATCAACATGTTGTTGCACTCTCAAGTGATCAACATGTTGCACTCTCAAGTGATCAACATGTTGCACTCTCAAGTGATCAACATGTTGCACTCTCAAGTGATCAACATGTTGCACTCTCAAGTGATCAACATGTTGTTGCACTCTCAAGTGTACATGTTGCATTCAAGTGATCAACATGTTGCACTCTCAAGTGATCAACATGTGTTGCACTCTCAATTGATAACTGTTGTCACTCTCAAGTGATCAACATTTGCACTCTCAAGTATCAACAGTTGCACTCTCAATGATCAACTGTTGCACTCTAAGTGATCAACAGTTGTTGCACTCTCAAGTGATGAACATGTTGCACTCTCAAGTGATCAACATGTTGTTGCACTCTCAATGATCAACATTGCACCTTCAAGTGATCAACATGTTTTGCACTCTCAAGTGACACATGTTGCACCTCAGTGATCAACATGTTGCACTCTCAAGTGATCACATGTTCACTCTCAAGTGATCAACATGTTGCACTCTCAAGTGATCAACATGTTGGCACTCTCAAGTGATCACATGTTGTTGCACTCTCAAGTATGAATATGGTGTTGCACTCTCAAGTGATCAACATGTTACACTCTCAAGTGATCAACATGTTGCACTCTCAAGTGATCAACATTTCGCACTCTCAAGTGATCAACATGTTGCACTCTCAAGTGATCAACATGTTGCACTCTCAAGTAATCAATAAGTGATCAACATGTTGCACTCTCAAATGATCAACATGTTGCACTCACAAGTGATCAACATGTTGCACTTTCAAGTGATCAACAAGTTGCACTCTCAATTGATCAACATGTTGCACTCTCAAGTAGTCAACATGTTGCTGCACTCTCAAGTGATCAACATGTTGCACTCTCAAGTGATCAACATGTTACACTCTCAAGTGATCAACATGTTGCACTCTCAAGTGATCAACATGTTGCACTCTCAAGTGATCAACATTTTACACTCTCAAGTGATCAACATGTTGCACTCTCTGTTATTGCTGTTCTTACTGCTGAACAGCGGTTTAGTGCTGATGAAGGTAGCGTAGGTAGCAATGATACGGCCCTGGACTAGTTTGGCTTTAATTGGATAGGAGTGAGTTCACAACGGGCAGTGTGAGGGAGTGACCGCAAGCCAGTCCGTGGAGGGGGAGCACTTGTGTCTGTCAAGTCGGTCGGCCTAGGAGTGAGGGCCGGTGGGCTCAGCCTCCCACTGACGTGGGTGAGCCTACAGAGGGCAGCACCTAAAATGCCGCGAATATGAACTAGCTGGCAGACAGCAGGGGCTGTCTGCGCAGACAGTACAGGCTATCTACATACGCTCGGGCCCCCTACCGCGAGTCGTCCCGACGCGACAATACTGGTGGCCCCGCAGGTATAAAGGAATTACTTACACAAGCTACCCCAGAGAGGGACTGGCTTTCGCTCACTAGTAAATCAAAAATGGACATAAAAATGCAACAGGCAAAAAAAAACTCTTTCCCATCCAGGGGAAAGAGAAAAACTGGTTGCCCGCAGGCTGAACATCAGTTGACCACTCGTCTATGAACGTTGTTGCACCCTCACATCTGCAAACAATGACTGACAGTAGCATTTCCTAAGGTGTGACATGTGACTCAGAGGGCAGCACTGCCCTGACCGTAATACAGGCTCCTTTTTTTATATAAAAACACTGGGTGCACATACCTACAATAATACTATATCCATGGAATTCATAACACTCTGGGTACCCTTCTAAAAGTATTTACATAATTACATGATGTTGTCCACCCTAACTCCATTATCGACTAGCTATACAATGTGTGTGCATTTATACCCATTTCTGCAAGCAAACAATTAGCATAACTAGCGTAGGAGTCAGACAAGTCAGTAGGTATGTCAATGTCACAGAAATGTACTGTTGCCTGGGTCGCAGGCCATAAGTATGGAGCCTTACTGGGCCGTCTTCCGTACCAGTAGTATGGGAGAAGGGATAGACGGGTTGTCCCTAGCATTAGTCTGATTGTGGCATTTCAACGCACGCGACTCCAGCTCTGCTTCGGCCTGCACATGGTCCACATACTTCATGTGATCAAGGGGCTTCCTTGATAGTTCCCGTAGCAATCTCCCTCACCTCGAACTTATTGCCACGGAGCTGTCGTAGGACACGGTAAGGACCCACGAATTTTGGGACAAGTTTGTGCATACCTGGGGTCTGCACTGGGTTGAGCAACATAACTTTGCACCTGGTTCCACTTTGCTTTCCTTGGCGCGGGCATTGCGCTCAGACGTGAACCTATCAGTAGCTTTCATAAGGTTCTCTTCGTACCGTGGCCGCCCCCATATTTTGTCCTTCTCTTTTTACACTGGGGTTATCAGTATCGTAAGTAGGTTGGTGGAGCAACAGAATTTCATCATGTAAGCGCTTGTCTTAGCCATACAAAGCAAAAATGAGGTGTCTCACCGATGAGCTGTGGAGGGAGGAATATCAATGTACTCTGAACATCTGGGGTAGCCTCATCCAGTTTGTACAACGTGGGTTAACGGGTTACTCTGAGCACCTCAGGACTTTGCGATTTGTACGTTCAAGCAAGACCATTACTCGAAGGTTGCGTGGAGCTACTGGCGCTGGTGAATGTTGAATCTGGAGCAAAGATCTGCATTATGCGCCATTTATAATCAGTCCCATTGTCTGAGAAGGACACGTGGGCAGGTATGACGAAGAAACAACAAGCTCACGGAAAGCACTAGCGACCGTTCGGCGGTTTTATCAGGAGAAGGGTTCTAAGTCATGTGACGCGTCAAGTTATTCTACACTATTAAAAGCAGGTGCTTATTTCCCTTCTCGAGAGTCGAGAAGTTCGTCAACAGGTCGACAGAAGTTCTCTCTCAGGGCTCCTTCGTAATGGAATACTTTAGAATGGGATTAGGACCTGTAATGGTATCCTTGTATGTTACACTCTCAAGTGATCAACATGTTACACTCTCAAATGATCAACATGTTGCACTCTCATGTGATCATTATGTTGCACTCTCAAGTAATAAACATCTTGCACTCTCAAGTGATCAACATGTTACACTCTCAAGTGATCACCATGTTGCACTCTCAAGTGATCACCATGTTGTTACACTCTCAAGTGATCAACATGTTGTTGCACTCTCAAGTGATCAACATGTTGTTGTTCTCTCAAGTGATCAACATTGCAATCTCAAAATGATCAAATGTTCACTCTTGTGTTCACACATGTTGTTTGCACTCTCATGTGATCCACATGTTGCACTTTCAAGTGATCAACATGATGCACTCTTAATGATCAACATGTTGTTGCACTCTCAAGTGATCAACATGTTGCACTCTCAAGTGATTATCATCGGTGCACTCTTAATGATCAACATGTTTGCATCCCATAGTGATCAACATGTTGTTGCACTCTCAAGTGATATATGTGCACTATCAAGTGACCTCAACATGTTTTACCTCTCAAGTGATCAATATGTTGCACTCTCAAGTTCAAACTTGTTGAACTCTCAAGTGTTCAACATGTTACATTCTCAAGTGTTCAACATGTTGCAGACTCTCAAGTGATCAACATGGTACAATATCAAGTGAACATATGTTGCCTCTCAAGTGATCAAACATGTTACACTCACAAGTGATCAAGATAGTGTGCACTCTCATGTGATAACATGTACAGCGCCAAGTGATCAAACATGTTGCACTCTCAGAGTGATCAATATGTTGATGCTCTCTCAGTGTGATCAAAATGTTGCACTCTCAGTGGATCAACATGTTGCCATGCTCAGTGATCTAACAGTGTTGCACCTCTCAATCTGTTGAACATGTTGCCACTCTTCAAGTGATCAATTATGTTGTCTTGCACTCTAGTGCTGATCAATCAATGTTTGCACTCTCAAGTGATGAACATGTTGCACTCTCAATGGGTATCAACATGATGCACTCTAAGTGATTCAACAATAGTTGTTGCACTCTCTAAGTGATAACTTGTTGCTGCACTTCAAGTGATCAAGCATGTTGTTGCACTCTCAGGTGATAAAACGATGTTGGTTGCTCACTCTCAAGTGATTCAACATGGTTGTCAGACTTCAAGTGGTATAACATGTTGTCTACTCTCAAGTGATGCATCATGTTGCACTCTCAAGTGATCGCCATAGTTGCACTTCAATAGATGTCAAAAATTTGCAAGTCTCTGGTGATCAACAGGTAGTTGATCTACTAAAGTCAGTTTCAACATGTTGCACGTTCTCAATTGATCAAACAATGTTGCACTCTCTTGTGATCATTGCTTGTTGCACTCTCAAGGTGATCAGACATGTTGGACTGCTATAGTGATCAATATGTTGTTGGCACTACTCATGTGATCTCAACAATGTTGTCCAATGATATGTGAATGCAACATGTTGCCACTGTATCAAGGTGGATCAACATGTTGCACAGTCTCAAGTGATTTCAACATGTTGCATTCTCAAGTGATCACATGTTGCACTCTCATTGTGATCAACATGTTGCACTTCAAGTGTTCAACATGTTGCAATCTCAATGGTTCACATGCTGCAACTCTCAAGTGTTGAAATCATTGCTGACACTCTAAAGTGTTCATCATGTTGCTACACTCTCAAGTGATCAACAGATGCTGCACTCTCAAGTGATCAACATGTTGCACTCTAAGTGATCAACATGTTGCTCTATCAAGTGATCAACATGTTGCACATATACAAGTGTTTCAACCTTCGTTGCACTTCAAAGTGACTGTCCAACACGTTGCCTTACTCAGAAAGTTGATCCGCATCATGTTGCACTCTAACGTGATCAACATTGGTTGCTACTCTCAAGTGGATTCAAAATGTTCGCGTTCTCGTAGTGGATCTCAAGATCGTATGACCAAAAACGTTGCACCTCTCTATACGATGATCAAACATGTTGACACTATTCAAGTGATCAATATGTTGCACGTTCTCAAGTGTCAACATGTTTCAGCTCTCAAGTGTGATTTCAACATTGCTGCACTTCTCAAGTGATAAACATGTTGCATACTCGTCAAGTGATGTCAACCATGTTGCACTTCAAGTGATCAAATGTTGCACTCTCAAGTTGATCAACTTAGTTGTGCTTCTCAGTGATCAGACATGTTTCACTCTCAAAGTGTTACAGTACATTGTTGCGCACTCTCAGAAGTGTGATCTAGATCAGGTTGGGCTACTCTCAAGTGATGATAACATGTCTTCACTCTAGTGTCAACAGTTGTTGTCATGCACTCTCAGTAGGTTGATCAAACTTGTGTTTGCACTCTCGGTAGGTGATCAACATGTTGCTTGTCATCGTCTCAGAGTGATGACAACTGTGTTGCGAACTGTGCAAGAAGTGATCTGATCTTGTTTGACACTCTCAACGTGATCGAACATATGTGTATGCTATATCTAATGTGATGTTCAAACAGGTAATGTCAGCTATGCTAAGTGATAAACATGTTGACGACTCTTCTGTAAGTGATGTCATTCAAGTTGTTGCACATCTCAATTTGGTATGCACATGTTTGCACGTCTTGCAAAGTTGATCATCATGTTTGCACTTCTTCATAGTGTCAGTAACATGTTGCACTCTCGCAATGTAATTTCAACATGCGGCGTCAATTTGATATAAATGTTGGACACTCTATAGTGATGCAATATGGTTGTTGTTGGCAGACTTCTCAAGTGACCAACATGTCGTTGCATCTCTATAAGTGATCCATACGTGATGTAGCAGCTCGCAAGTTGACCAACATGTTGTGCACTCTCAATGTGATCGTATCGATGTTCTGGCCGAGTCTCTTCTCAAGTGTCCCAAGTATGCATCGATTAGAGATAAGTTTTGGATCGTCAAAAGCTTTGGTCAGCTATGCAGGGTGATCAAATACATTGGCGGTGGCTGTTGTGCACTCTATAGTGATTCTATAACTTTGTTTGCACTCTCAAGTGTTCTTACGTCATGGATTTGCGCGTCGTACATCTCTCTAGGATCAGAATATGTGTGTGCGCAACTCGCTCTACTGCTAATGTGATCAAACATGTTTGACACTTTTGAGTGGGATCACAACATTGGTTGTGTGGCACTGTCAGATGATGATGTCATTCATGTTGCACGCTGTGTTTCAGAGAATGATCAACATGTTGTCACTCTCAAGTGAGTCATAACATGTTGCACTCTCATTGTTGATCATCATGTTGCACTATCAAGTGATCTTCTTGGTTGGCACTCTGCAAGTGATCGAACATTTTTGCATACTCAGTGTGATCAACTTGCTGAACTCTCAAGTGAGTCAAATGCTGACACTCTCTAAGTGATTCAAAACATGTTGCACTTACTCAAGTGATAACTATGTGCACTCTTCTGACAGTGTACACAACAATGTTGCTCTCGCTCAAGTGATGTCAAGCCCATGTTGCACTATCATGTGATCAAATGTGACTGCTCAAAGTGTTCACATAGTTGCACTCTCAAGTGATTGCAACATGTTGCATCTTCAAGTGATCAACATGATGCACTCTCTAGTGATCCAAAGTGTGCAACTTACGTTGATCAACATGTTGGCACTCCAAGTGATCTACATGTTTGCTCTCTCAAGTGATCAATATGTTGCACTCTAAAGTGGTCAAAATGTTGCACTTCTCTAGTGATCAAATGCTGCACTCTCAAGTGATCAACATGTGGCACTCTCATGAATTGATCAAACATGTTGCACTCTCAAGTGTTCAACATGTGGCGCACTCTCAAAAGTGTTCAACAGGTCTGCAATCTCTAGTGATAAACATGCTGCAGTATAAGTGATCACTTGTTGCACTCTCAAGTGATCAACATGCTGCATCTCAAGTGATCAGCATGTTGCACTATCAAAGTGTTAACATGTTGCCAATTCAAAGTGATCAACATGTGGCACTAAAGTCTCAGTGATCATAAATGACTTTTGCAGTTCTCAAGTGATCAACTGTTGCACTCATCAAGTGATCAACATGCTGCAACTCTAAAGTGTTCAACATGTTGCACTCTCAAGTGATCAACTTGTTGCGCGCTCTCTAAGTGTCAACTGTTTGCCTCTCTCAAGTGTTCAAATTCATGCTGCACTCTCATGTGATCAACATGTTGCATCTTCAAGTGTATACAACATGTTTGCACTCTTCAAGTTGATCAAATGTGGCATCTCATAGTGATCAACATGCACGCAACTCTCAAGTGATTCAACAAGTGTGCACTCACAAGTATCAAACTTGTTGCTCTCTCAAGTGATCAACGACGTTGCATCTCAAGTGATCAACATGTGGCACTCTCAAGTTGATCAACATGTTGCCACTCTCTCAAGTGATCAACATGTTGCACTTCTCAAGTGATCAACTATGTTGCACTCTCAAGTGTTCAACTATGTTGCACTCTCAAGTGATTCAACTGTTGCTCACTCTCGTGTGATCATACATGTTGCACTCTCAAGTGATCAACATGCTGCACTCTCAAGTGATCAACTTGCTGCAATCTCAAGTGGATCAACATGTTGCAACTATCAAGTGATCAAACATGTTGCATCTCAAGTGGTCAACATGTTGCACTCGCAACGTGATTCATATGTTGCACTCTCATGTGATCAACATGCTGCACTATCAAGTGAATCAACCCTGTTGCATCTAAAGTGATCAAACATGTTGCACTCTCAAGTGATAAACATGTTTCACTCTCAGGTGATCAACATGCCTGCACTCTGCAACGTGAATCAAACATGTTGCTCTCTCACGTGATCACATGTTGCACTCTATGTGATCACATGTTGCACTCTAAAGTGATCAAGATGTTCACTCTCAAGTGATCAACATGTTTCACTTCAAGTGATCAGCATGCTGCACTCTCAAGTGATCAACATGTTGCATCTCAAGTGATCAACATGTGCACTCTCAAGTGATGCAAACATGTTGCACTCTCAAGTGATCAACATGTTGCACTCTCAAAGTGATCATCATGTTAGCACTCTCAAGGTTCAACATGTTGCCACTCTCAAGTGAACAACCACTGTTGCACTCTGCAACGTGATCAACATGTTGCACTATCAAGTGATAATCATTGTTGCACTCTCAAGTGATCAAACATGTTGCTCTGCACTCTCAAGGATCAAAACATGTTGTTGCACTCTCAGGTGATCAAACTTGTTGTTGGCAACTTCTCAAGTGATCTACTTATGTTGCACTCTCTAGTTGATCAACATGTTGCACTCTAAGTGATACTACTGTTGCAATATCAAGTGTTCAACATGTTGACACTCACCAAGTGATCAATCATGTTGCACTATTCATGTGATCAACAAGTTGCCTCTGCAATTTTGATCAACATGTTGCATTCTTCAAGCTGATCATATGTTGCACACTAGTAAAGGATCAACATGTGACACTCTCAAGTGATCACATGCTGCACGTCAAGTGATTCAAACAATGTATGCAACTATCAAGTATCTAACATGCTGCACTCTCAAGTGTTCATCAAGTTGCATTCAAGTGATCTTGTTGCACTCTCAAGTGACTCAACATGACTGCATCTCAAGTGATCAACATGTTGCACTCACAAGTGATCAACTGTTGCACTCTCAACGTGATCAACATGACTGCACTCTCAGTGTGACAACATGTTGTAATCTCAAGTGATAACATGTTGCACTCTCAATGTGCATATAAATGCTTGCAATCTCAATGTGATAAACATGTTGACACTCTCCAAGAGATCAACATCTGCACTCTCAAGTGATCAACATGTGCACTCTCAAGTGATCAACATTGTTGCACTCTCTTTTAAATGATCAACATGTTAGCACTCTCATGTGATTCAAACATGTATGACACTCTCAAGTGATCAACAGGTTGTTGCACTTCAAGTGATACAACATGTTGCACTCTAAAGTGACCAACATGTTGCAACTCCAACGTGACCAAAATGTATGCCACTATCAAGTGATCAAATGTTGTGCACTATCAAGTGATCAAACATGTTGCACTCTCAAGTGTTCATCAATTTTGTTGCACTCTCAAGTGATCAATAAGTTGTTGCACTTCAAGTGATCAACATGTTGCACCTATCAAGTGGACGACATGTTGCACTCTCAGCTGATCAACATGTTGCACTCTCGAGTGACCAAGTTGCTCTCTCAAGTGTTCAACATGTTTGCAATCTCAGTGATCAACTGTTGTTGCACTCTAAAAGTGATCAACATGTTGCACTCTCAATCGATCAAACACTGTTGCACTACTCTAGTGATCAAATATGTTGTTGCAATCTCAAGTGATCTATGTTGCACTCTTTGAAGTGAATCAACATGTTGCCAATCTCAGTGATCAACATAGGTTGCACTCTCAAGTGATCACAAACAGTTGCTCTCAAGTGATCAACATGTTGCTTACACTCTCATGTGATCAACATGTTGCACTCTCAAGTGACAACATGTTGCACTCTCATGGATCAAATGTTGCACACTTAAGTGATCAACAATGCTGCCTCTCAAGTGATCAACATGCTGCCACTCTCAAGTGATCAAATGTTGCATTCTCAAAGTGATCAACATGCTGCACTCTCAAGTGGACCTACATGTTGCACTCTTCAAGTGATCAACATGTTGCACTCATCAACGGTGATTCATACATGCTGCACTCTCAAGTGATCAACATGTTGCACTCTCAAGTGATCCAACATGTGCACTCTCACAGTGATCAACATCGCTGCACTCTCATGTGATTCAACATGCTGCAACTCTCAAGTGATCAACATGTTGCACTCTCAAGTCGATCTACATTCTGCACTCTCAGTGACCAACATGTTGCACCTCTCAAGTGATCAAACATGTTGCACTATCAAGTGATCAACTTGTTGGCACTCTCAAGTGATCAAATTGTTGCACTCTCAAGTGATCAACATTGTTGCACTATCAAGTGATCAAACATGCTGCACTCTAAGTGATAAACATGTTGCACTCTCACGTGAAATCATCATGTTGCCCCTCTATTGGATCAACATGTTGCAATCTCAAGTGAATCAATATGTTGCATCTCAAGTGGTCAAACTTGTTGCACTCTCAAGTGATCAACAGCTTGCACCTCAAAGTGATCAACATGTTAGCCTCTCCAATTGATCATCATGACACCCCACCCCCCCCCCCCCCCCCTTTTTTTTTTTCCCATTTCTTGCACTCCAAGTGCTCAACATGTTGCACTCTCAAGTGATCAACATGTTCACTCTCAAGTGTTCAACATGCTGCAGTCTCGAAGGGACAACATGTTGCACTCTCATGTGATCAAATGCTGCACTCTCAAAGTGATCAGATGTGCACTCTCAAGTGTCAACATGTTGCACTCGCAAGTGATCAACATGTTGACACTCTCAATCCCTATCAACATGCTGCAGTCTTCAAGTGATCAAAATGTTGCAACTCTCAAGTGATCAACATGCAGCTCTCTCAAGATGTTAACATGTTGCTCTCAAGTGATCAACATGTTGCGCTCTCAAAGTGATCTAACTGTGAACTCTCAAGTGATCAACATGCTGCACTCTTCATGCTGATCAACATTGACGTAACAGGCACTATAAGGTGATCAACATGTTGCACTCTCAAGTGATCAGCATGTGGCACTCTCAACGTGATCACATGCTGCACTCTAAGTGATCAAAAGTTGCACTATCAAGTGATCAACATGTGGCACTCTCAAGTGTTCCAACGTGTTGCACTCTCAAGTGATCAACATGTTGCACTTCAAGTGATCAACATGTTGCACTCTCAAGTGTTCAACTGTTGCCACTTCAAGTGTCAACATGTTGCACTCTCAAGTGATCAACATGTTGCACTCTCAGTGATCAATCATGTTTCACTCTCGAGTGAATCAGCATGTTGCACTCTAAAGTGATCAACATGCTGCACTTCTAGTGATCCAAACAATGCTGCATATCTCATAGTGATCAACATGTGCATCTCAAGTGATCACATGTTGCACTCTCAAGTGGTAACATGTTGACACTCTCAGTGTCATACATGTTGCTACTCTCAGTGATCAACATGCTGCACTCTCAAGTGATCAACATGTTGCACTCTCAAGTGTCAACATGTTGCACTTCTTAAGTGATCAACATGTTGCACTTAAAGTGTAAAATGTTGCACTCTCAGTGGATCAAAGCATTTTGCAATCTCAAGTTCTAATGCTGCACTCTCAAGTATCAACATGTTGCTCCTCTCGTGAGCAAAAATGTTGCACTCTAAGTGATCAACATGTTGCACTCTCAAGTGATCATATGTTGCACTTTAAGTGATCAACATGTTTCTCATCTCAAGTGATCAACATGCTGCACTCTCAAGTGATCAACATGTTGCACTCTCAAAGTGATTCAACATGTTGCAATTCAAGTGATCAACATGTTGCATTCAAGTGATCACATGTTGCACTTCAAGTGATCTAACTGTTGCACTCTCAAATGTGTTCAACTGTTGCACTCTCAAGTGATCAACATGTTGCTATCTCAAAGTGATCAAACATGTTGCACTTCAAGTGATCAACATGTTGCACTCTCAAGTGATCAACATGTTGCTGCACTCTCAAGTGATCAACATGTTGTTGCACTCTCAGGTGATCAACATGTTGTTGCACTCTCAAGTGATCAACATGTTGCACTCTCAAGTGATCAACATGTTGCACTCTCAAGTGATCAACATGTTGCAATATCAAGTGATCAACATGTTGCACTCACAAGTGATCAACATGTTGCACTCTCAAGTGATCAACAAGTTGCACTCTCAAGTGACCAACATGTTGCACTCTCAAGTGATCAACATGTTGCACTCTCAAGTGATCAACATGTTGCACTCTCAAGTAATCAACAAGTGATCAACATGTTGCACTCTCTAGTGATCAATATGTTGTTGCACTCTCAAGTGACCAACATGTTGCACTCTCAAGTGATCAACATGTTGCACTCTCAAGTGACCAACATGTTGCACTCTCAAGTGATCAACATGTTGCACTTTCAAGTGACCAAGTTGCACTCTCAAGTGATCAACATGTTGCACTCTCAGGTGATCAACATGTTGTTGCACTCTAAAGTGATCAACATGTTGCACTCTCAAGCGATCAACATGTTGCACTCTCTAGTGATCAATATGTTGTTGCACTCTCAAGTGATCAACATGTTGCAATTTGGATGTGGTCAAACTATGTTGACACCTCTATGTGATCAACATGTTGCAACTCTCCAAGTGATCAAATGTTGCACTCTCAAGTGATCAACATGTTGCACTCTCATGTGATCAACATGTTGCACTCTCAAGTGATCAACATGTTGCACTCTCAAGTGATCAACATGTTGCACACTTAAGTGATCAACATGCTGCACTCTCAAGTGATAAAAATGCTGCCTCTCAACGTGAACAAAAGACATGATGCACTCTCAAGTGATCAACATGACTGCACTCTCAAGTGACCAACTGATTGCACATCTAATTGATCAACATGTTGCACTATCAAGGGAGCAACATGTTGCAATCTCAAGTGATCATACATGTTGCAACTCTCAAGTGATCAACATGATTGCACTCTGAAGTTGATCAACATGCTGCACTATCAAGTGTTCAACTATGTTGCACTCTCACGTGATAAACATGTTGCACTCCTAATAGTGTCAAATGTTGCATACTCTCAAGCTGATCAATATGCTTGCACTCTTAAGTGATCAAAAATGTTGCACTCTCAAGTGATCAAACATGCTGCACTCTCAAGTGATACCAACATGTTGCATCTCAAGTGTCAACATGTTGACACTCTCAAGTGATCAACATGTTTGCACTCTCTAAGTGATCAACATGTTGCACATTCAAGGATCAACATGTTGCACTCTCAAGTGATTAACATGCTGCAGTCTTAAGTGAATCAACATGTGCACTCTCAAGTGGATCAACATGCTGCACTATTCAAAGTGTTCAACATGTTGTTTACACTCTCCAATGATTCAACATGTTGCACTCTCAAGTGTTCTACATGTGCACTCTAAGTGATCAACATGTTGCACTCTAAAGTGTCAACGTGTTGCGCACTCTCAAGTGATCAACATGGTTGCACTTCAAGTGTCAAACATGTTGCACTCTCAAGTGTCAGCATGTTGCACTCTCAAGATGATCAACATGTTGATACTCTCAAGGATCAACATGTTGCACTCTCAAGTGATCAACATGTTGCCACTCTCGAGTGATAACATGTTCGCACTCTCAAGTGTCAACATGCCTGCATCTCAATTGATCAACATGTGCACTCTCAATGATCAACATGTTGCACTTCAAGTGATCAACATGTTGCACACTACAGTGGGTCAAATGTTGCACTCTCAAGTGATCAACATGTTGCACTCTCAATTTATCAATATGCTGCACTACAAAGAGATCAACATTTATACTAACTAAAACACCAATTATCCCACAACTATAACAACAAATTAATCACAACCCGATCACCCCCCAAAAACTAATAAAATTTTATATTATATTCCCCTTTTTTTTTTATCTAATTTTATTCCCCCTTTTTTTTTCCCTTTTTTCACCTCCTTAGCTGCCTCTCAAGTGATCAACATGTTGCATCTCAAGTGATCAACATGTGCACTCTCAAAGTGATCAACATAGTTGACTCTCAATGATCAACCTGTTGCACTCTCAAGTGATCAACTGTTGCACTCTCAAGTGATCATCATGTTGCACTCTCATGTGATCAACATGTTGAACTCTCAGGATCAACATGTTGACACTCTCAAGTGAATCAACATGCTGCCACTCTCATAGTGATCAACATGCTGCACTCTCAAGTGATCAAACAGATGTTGCACTCTGTCAGTGATCAACATGTTGCACTCTCAAGTGATCACATGCTGCGCTCTCAAAGTGATCAACATGTTGCACTCTAAGTGTTCAACCACGTTTGCACTCTCTGGGATCAACATGTTGCACTCTCAAGTGATTACATGTTTGCAACTCTCAAGTGATCACTGCTGCACTCTCAAGTGATGAACATGTTGACTCTCAAGTGATCAACATGTTGCTCTCTCAAGTGATCAACATGCTGCACTTCAAGTGATCAACATGTTGCACTTTCAAGTGATAAAAGTTGCACTCTCCAAGTGCTCAACATGCTTGCACTCTCAAAGTGATCAAACATGTTGGAGCACTCTCTAGAATGATCACACATGTTGCACTCTCATGTGATCAACAGGTTGCACTCTCAAGTGATCAACATGTTGCATCTCAAGTGATCAAACATGTTGCACCTCTAGTGATCAACTGTTGCACTCGCATGTGGATCAACATGTTGCAATCTTCAAGTGTTCAACATGTTGCTACTTTCAAAGTGGATCAACAAGGTTGCACTCTCAAGTGACTCAAAATGTTGCCAATCTCTAGTGATCAACATGTTGACACTCTCAAGTGATCAACATGCTGCGCTCTCATGTGATCAACATGTTGCACTCTCAAGTGATCAACATGTTGCACTCACATGTGATAAACATCGTTGCACTCTCAAGTGATCAACATGAGCACTCCGCAAGTGATCAACTTGCTGCACTCTCATGTGTATCAACATGTTGACACTCTTCAAGTGATCAACATGTTGCACTTCAGTGATCAACATGCTGCACCTCTCAAGTGATCAACATGTTGCAACTCTCAATGATCAACATGTTGCACTCCATGTTGATCAACATGTTGCACTCTCATGTGATCAACAATTGCACTCTCAAGTGATCAACATGCTGCACTCTCAAGTGATCAACATGTTGCACTCTGTTAAGTGATCAACATGTTGCCCTCCTCATGTGATCAAACATGCTTGCACTCTCAAGTGATCAACTTGTTGCCACTATCAAGTGATCCAACATGTTGCACTCTCAAGTGATCAACATGCTGCACTCTCAAGTGATAACATGATTGCATATCAGTGATCAAAACTTGCTGCACTCTAGTGATCAACATGTTGCACTATTCAAGTGATGCAAATGTTGCACTCTCAGTGATTCAAACATGTTGCTCTCTCAGTGATCAACATGTTGCACTCTCAAGAGATCACATGTGCACTCTCAAGTGATCAACATGTTGTCACTCTCAAGTGATCACACATGTTGCACTCTCATGTGATCAACATGTTGCTCTCTCAATTGATCAACATGTTGCACTTCAAGTGATACACATGTTGCACTCTTTTGTGATCAACATGTTGCACTATCTAAGCTGATCAACATGTTGCACTCTAAGTGATAAAACTGTTGCATCTCAAGTGATCAACATGTGCATTAAAGTGAAAAACATGGACTTAAAAGTGTAAACATGGGGCCACTTCAAGGATCAACATTTTGCACTTCAGGGGTTTCAAATGTTGCACTTCAAGGTCAACATGTGCCTCTCAAGTGATAAAAATGTGCATCTAAGTGTAAACATGTTGCCTCTCAAGTGTTAAATGTTGCCCTCTAAGTGTCAACATGTTGCCCCAAGTGATAAATGTTGCACTTCAAGTGATCAAATGTTCCTCTAAGTGATAACGTGCACTCTCAAGTGATCAACTTGTTGTTCAAGTGTCAACATGTTGCCCTCTCAAGTGATCAACATTTTCCCATCTAAAGGGATAAAAAAACTCGGGACAACTTTTTTTCACTCTCAAGTAAAAAAAGTTGCACTCTCAAGTGATCAACATGTTGCATCTCTTGATAAAAATTTTGCACTTCAAGTGATAAATGTTGACTCTAAGTGATCAAAATTTTGCACTCTCAAGTGACCCTTGCCTTAAAGTGATCAAATTTGCCTTAAATTTTTTTAAATGTGCATCTAAGTGATCAACTGTTGCACTCTCAGTGATCAACATGTGCCTCTCAAGTGTCAACAGTTGCCTTCGTGTAACTTTTTGAAAATCTCAAGTGTTTCAAATGTTGCATTCAAGTGATCAAATGTTGCACTTAAAGTGTAAACATGTTGCACTCTCAAGTGATAAACATGTACTCTAAAGTGATCAACAGTTGCACTCTAAAGTGATCAACTGTTGCACTCTCAGTGATAACAGTTGCACTCTCAAGTGAAAAACATGTTGCACTCTAAGTGATCAATGTGCACTTAAAGTGATCAACATGTCCCAAAATTTTCAATTTTGTTCAAAAAAAATGTTGCACTCTCAAGTGTCAAATGTTGCATCTCAAGTGACACATTTTGCACTCTAAAGTGATCAACATGTTGCCTCTCATGTGAAAAAATTGTTCCCTCTCAAAGTGATCAACTGTTGAAATCTTATTTTTGATTAAATTAAATGTTGCCTCTAAAGTGTAAACATGTGCACTCTAAAGTGAAAAACTGTTGCCTTCAAGGATAAACATGTTGAAAAGGCTTTCCTTCAAGTGATCAAATGTTGCCCCTCTAGTGTCAAAATGTCACTTAAGTGATAAATTTGCCCTTCAAGTGATAAACATGTTGCACCTAAAGTGATCAACTGTTGCACTTTTAAGTGATCAAATGTGCCTTCAAGTTTTTCAAGTTCCCCTCTAAGTTTCAACATTTTGACTCAAGTGATAAACTGTTGCACTCTCAATGATCAACATTTTGACTTCAAGTGACAAATGTTGCCTCTCAAGTGTCAAAATGTTGCACTCTCAAGTGTCAACAGTTGCTCTTCAAGGATAAACATGTTTTCCTTAAAGTGTAACATTTTTGAAACTCAATGTCAAATGTTGCATCTCGTGATCAACTTTTGGCCTTAAAGTGTAACTGTTGCATTCAAGGTCTTATTTTGCATCCAAGTGATCAACTGTTGACTCTCAAGTGCAACATGTTGCACTCTCAAGTGACAAATGTTTGCCTTTTCAAGTGATCAAAAGTTGAAATCTAAAGTGATAACATGTGATTAATTTGTCAACATGTGACTCTCAAGGTTAAAATTTTTGCACTTAAAGTGACAACATGTTGCCTCTAAGTGTAAACTTTGTTGCACTCTAAGTGACAAAAATTTGAAATTAAGTGATAAAAACATGTTGCACTCTCAAGTGATAAAAATGTTGCACTAAATGATCAACTGTTGCACTCTAAGTGTCAACATGTTGCACTTCAGGATCAACATGTTGCCTCTCAGTGATCAAAAATTGTTGCACTCTCAAGTGCAACATG
This sequence comes from Cherax quadricarinatus, assembly GCF_026875155.1. Classification (NCBI taxonomy): domain Eukaryota; kingdom Metazoa; phylum Arthropoda; class Malacostraca; order Decapoda; family Parastacidae; genus Cherax; species Cherax quadricarinatus. Next base: position 3,593 of record NW_026484516.1, on the reverse strand, counting down.
TTGCACTTAAGTGATAACATGGGGGCCTTAAAGTGATAAAACATTTTTTCACTTCAAGGATCAACTGTTGCACTCTCAGTGATCAAATTTGCACTTTCGTGATCAACTGTTGAAATCCAAGTGATAACTGTGCACATCAAGTGTAACCCTGTTGCACCTAAGTGAAAAAATGTTGCCTCTCAAGTGTCAACTGCCTTCAGTGACAAATGTTGCCCCTTAAGTGATCAACATGTTGCACTCCAAGTGAAAAATTTGTGCACTTCAAGTGATAACGTTGCCCCTTAAAAAATGACAAACATGTTGCCTCTCAAGTGCAACAGGTTGCCTCTAAAGTGATCAACTTTTGACTCTAAGTGATAAAAACATGTTGCACTTCAAGTGATCAACATGTTTGACTTCAGTGTAAAAATTGTTGCCCCTAAGTGATCAACTGTTGCATCAGTGATCAATGTTGCCTCTCAAGTGATCAAATTTTGCCTCTCGTGATAACATGTGCCTCTCAAGGAAACATGTTGCACTTCAAGTGATAAACATGTTGCCTTAAAAGGACAACAGTTGCCTCTAAGGATCACAGTTGCACTTCGTGTCAACTGGACTCAAAAGTAAAAATGTTCCTTAAAAGTTCAAAAGGACCCGGTCCATGTTGTTTAAGGAAACATGTTGCACTTAAGTAAAACATGTTGTCCTAGATAAACATGTTGCACTTAAGGTAAATGTTGTCCTAGTGCACTTTTGTCCTTAATCAACATGTTGCACTTAGTGCAAATTTGCACTTAAGTGAAAGTTGACCTAAGTGAAAACATGTTTCACTTATGTTTTTAAAAATGTTGTTCATTGAATTTTGCACCCATTTGTCACTTGATTAAGTGCAAATTTTTGCACTTAAGTGCAACTTTTGATTCCCAGGATCAAAATTTTGCCTTAAGGTAAAAGTTGTCAAATTTTTTTTTTTTGCAAAGGAACTTAATAACTGTTGCACTTAAGTGAAACATGCTGCACTTAAGGTGAACATGTTGCATTAAGTGCAACATGGAAATTAAGGCACATGTTGCACTAGGTAAAACATGTTGCACTTAAGGAAACTTTTGCCCTTAAAGGATCAACATGTTGCACTAAGTGAAACATGTTGCACTTAAGTGTAAAATGTTGCAATAAATGAAACTGTTGCATTAAGTGCAACTGTTGATTAAGGAACATGTTGAAATTAAGTGCAACTGTTGATATTGATAACATGTTGACCTTAAGGTCAAATGTTGCACTTATGTGTTCATGTTGTTTTAAGTGAAATGTTAACTTTAAGTGCAACTTTTGACCCGGGGTCAATTTTGATATTTGAAGTGCAAATGTTGTCATTTGAGAGGCATTTGTTGATCATTTTGAGAGTGCAAATGTTGACCCTTTTGTGTGCAACATGTTGATCATTGAGAGTGCGATGTTGATATTTGAAGTGAAAACTGTTGTTCCTTGGGGCCCACATGTTGATCACTTGAGGTGCAAAGGTTGATCACTTGAAGTGCAACATGTTGATCACTTGAGAGTGACTGTTGATCATTGAAGTGAAAAATGTTGATCCTTGAGAGTGCAAATGTTGATCACTTGGAGTGAAAATGTTGATCACTTGAGAGTGAACTGTTGATCATTGAGAGTGCACTGTTGATCACTTAAAGGGTGCAACGTTGATAAATTGGGGGTGAAACATGTTGATCACTTGGGGGGAACATGTTGATACTTGAAGGCAACAGTTGTCATTTAAAGAGTGCACGTTGTCATTTGGGTGAAAAATTTTGTTCTTGAGGTGAAAACTTTTTGATACTTGGGAGTGAAAATTGTTGACCCTTGAGAGTGCCATGTTGATCATTGAGGGGTGAAGTGTCACGAGAGTGAAAACATTTTGATAAATTGAGAGTGAAAAAGGTTGATCACTTGAGAGGCAGCGTTGTACTTGAGAGTCAACATGTTGTCACTTGGGGTGCAAATGTTGATCATTTGGGAGGAAACAGTTAAACACTTGAAGTGCACATGTTGATAAAACTTGAGAGGAACATGTTGTCATTTAGAGGCAACATGTTGTCATTGAGGTGAAAATTTTGATCATTGAGTTGAAAATGTTGTCCTTGAAGTGCAACTGTTGATCACTTGGGGATGAAAACATTTTTATCATTGGAGTGCAAAACATTTGATCATTTGGGAGGGAGTGAAACTTTTGACACTTGAGGTCTCATGTTGATACTTGGAGTGCAACATTTTTGACCCTTTGGGGTTTGCAACGTTGATCACTTTGGAGTGCAAATTTTGACCCCTTGAGAGTGCCATGTTGATTTGGAGTGCAACTTTGGATACTTGAGAGTGAAATTTGTCATTTGAGAGTGCAACATTTTGATAAATTGAGGTGAAAACATGTTGATCACTTGAGAGGCAACATGTTGATCATTGAGGGCAGCATGTTGATCCTTAGAGTGCAACATGTTGATCATGGAGTGCAACTTTGTTCCTTGAGAGTGAACATGTTGATCATTTGAAGTGCAACTGTTGATACTTGAGAGTGAACTGTGGTACTTGAGAGGCACATGTTGATCCTTGAGAGGAACATGTTGTCATTTGAGAGGGGCCATGTTGTTCACTTGAGAGTGCAATGTTGATCATTGGTGCAACATTTTTGATCATTGAGGTGCAAACATTTTGATCATTGAGGGGGAAACTGTGTTTTGGGTAAAACTTTTTTGAGGTGAAATGTTGATAAATTTGTTTGGGGTGCAACATGTTGTCATGAGAGTGCAACTGTTGATCATTAAGTGCAAATTTTGATCATTGAGAGTGCAAATTTGGGATACTGAGAGGGCAACTGTTGTTTGGAGTGAAAATTTTGATATTTTGGGTGCAACTGTTGATCACTTGAGGTGAAAATGTTGTTCACTTGAGAGTGCAAATTTGAAACTTGAGAGTGAAAATGTTGATCACTTGAGGGGGAAAAATGTTGATCACTTGAGGTGAAAACATTTTGATCACTTGGAGGAACATGTTGATCACTTGAAGTGCAAATGTTGAATTGAGGGAAACTGTTGGTCACTTGAGTTTTGAAACATGTTGTTTCCTTTGAGGTGCACAGTTGATCACTTGAGAGTGCCCATGTTGATCACTTGAGAGTGCAATGTTGATCACTTGAGGTGAAACATGTTGTCACTTGAGAGTGAAAATTTTTGACCCTTGAGAGTCACATGTTGACACTTGAAGGCAATGTTGATACTTGGGTGCCTGGGGTCACTTGAAGTGCAGCATGTTGTCCTTGGAGTGAAACATGTTGATCATTAGAGTCCCCAAATGTGTCACTTGAGAGTGCCTGTTGATCCTAAGGGCAAATTTTGATCCTTGAGAGTGAACATGTTGATCATTGAGAGGCAACATTTTGATCACGGGAGATGCAACAGTTGATACTTGAGAGTGAAACATGTTGTACTTGAGAGGCAAAATGTTGATCACTGAAGTGCACATGTTGTATTAAGTGCAACATGTTGATCATTGAGGTGCCAACCAAAAATTGTCCTAAGGTGAAACATGTTGTCCTTGAGGTGCAAATGTTGACACTTTAGAGTGCA
>NW_026484505.1:0-25456 GCF_026875155.1 Cherax quadricarinatus | reverse complement strand
GGATCTTTGCTATAAAAACTCAAAAGAATTTGAATGAATAAAAACAAACTACAAAGAAAATTAGAATTTTAACTGAAAATAGTGATTGGACAAAGCATGCTAATAACAATTTTGTAATTAACTATCAGATGAAATTTTAGACAACATACAACTGCTGCTCTAGGTTTTGGCCTAAGTTTTGCAACTTCAAAAAAACTTAATAATGTTGAAATTGCAAAAGCCTTTTGTAACTTTGAAAAATTTTCTGATTTATCCTCTGATGAAATTAATATTAGTAAAGGAATGGTATATAGCTCTGTGTTAAAACCAAACATTCCCAATTGCCCTCAAAGATTCTTTAAGTCTTATGATACACTTAATAACAATAAAAATTTGCGCCTTACTAAAGCAGACAAAATAAATGCAATAGTAATTATGAAAGAAAATGATTACCAAGAAAAAATGAATAATCTCTTAGATGATACTGAAACCTATTCTAAACTTAGGAAAAATCCCCTAGAAACCGTTAACAGCAATTTCAATAAAACAATAAAACTTCTACTGAAATGCAAAGATGAATTAGTCAAACAATTTACTTCCACTAATCCATCTTTACCTTACATGCATGGACTAATAAAAACACACAAACCAGGGAATCCAGTCAGACCAATTATTAGCTCCATAGGATCAGTTTCATATAAATTATCCAAATGGCTTGTTGATATTTTGAGCCCTATTGTTGGCAAAATTTCTAACTTTAATGTTAAAAACAACATAGACTTGGTTGATAATTAAGCTCCTTGACTGACTTAAATGATTTTAACATGGTTAGTTTTGATGTTACTTCCTTGTTTACGAAAGTTCCTGTTGATGATTTATTAAGTTTCTTATCTGAAGAACTCGTTAACTATGATTTACCATTGCCAGTTCCTACTATCATTAAACTTATTAAACTTTGCATTGTTGATGCAAAATTTTTATTTAATGATAAGTTTTTACACTCAGAAGTTTGGTATGGCAATGGGAAATCCTCTTTCACCTGTTCTTAGTAACCTATACATGGAATTTTTTGAAACAAGGTTGCTTAACACAATCCTCCCTAATAGAGCTAAATGGTTCAGATATTGTTGATGATATTTTGTGTCCGAAATGCCCGAAATGCCTAGCCATGCTAAGCGTTCTAGTGGTACACTCTGTAATCTCAATTTTACTACATGTTAAACCAAACAATAACCAAATTTCTGTAAACTCAGCATTGTAATCCTTATAGAGAATAAACTTTGAATTTGAATTGAATTTAAAAACTTTGAATTATGCCCAAAAATGTAGATATACACCATTTTCTTGGAAAATTAAATGGCTTAGCCCATTTTATAAACTTTACTGTTGAGTTTGAAGAAAATAACTCATTGCCTTTTCTAGATGTTTTAATTATTAAGGGTAATAATGAATTCAAATTTAAAATTTACAGAAAACCTACAAATAACTGTTCCTATGTCCACTATTATTCCTCGCATCAAGATAGAGTCAAACTGTCTGTTTTCTCATCAATGTTTTTGAGAGCTTTACGAATTTGTAGTCCTGAGTTCATAGATGAGGAAATATCCAAAATTTATGAAATAGGTAATGATTTAAAATACCCAAGAAATGTAATTGATAAATCTTTTAAAGTTGCTAGAAACACTTTTTATAATCCAAAAAGGGGCAACCAGCCTTATTCAACTAAAAATATTTTGGTTCTCCCTTACCATGAAAACTTGGTTGATATGCCTTCTCTTCTTAAGACTTTTAATATTAAAGTTGTATTCAAAAATCTTGATACAGTAAAAAAAACTTTTGATAAAGAATTCCCCCCAAAATGCTGATGGATGTGTCTATAAGATTCCTTGTAAAATTTGCGATAAAGTTTATTACGGTCAAACTGGTAAAAATCTCGAACTAAGATTAAAACAACATAAATATAGCATTAGAACTGGACAAGATTCCAATGCTCTATTTATTCATGTAAGAGATTTTAACCATCCAATTGATTTTCAAAAAGTTGAGAAAGTAGTATCAAGCAAGTCCATGGTCGACAGGAATATAATTGAATCTTGTTTCATAAAAAGCAGTTTTGACAATAATATGAATATTTCTTTTGGTTTATATAAATTAGATCCATTTATAATTAATAGAATTTGGGAAGAATTAATAATACACTGGACAAATAATTTTTAAATTTTCTTGGGTAGAATAGCTTGGGGTGAGTTGTGCAAAGGACCTATCCAAGTTGGCGTCACATGTTTAAACCGTTGTGGGATCTGATAGTGAGGTGCTGGCCGACCCCTTATATAGCTTCCTTGGATGCTTCACTTTCATAGTTCCTTGATAATGTGAGTAGTCACGAAAGCGCTTGGAATTTCTCTATTCTTTCAGAGTGGTTGTTTTGCATATATATGTATATATATATTAATATATATATATATATATATAATATATATATATATATTATATATATTATATATATATATATATATTATATATATATATATATATATATATATATATATATATATATATATATATGATATATATATATATATATATGTATATTATATATATATATATATATATAATATATATAATATATATATATATATATATATATAATATATATTAAATATATATAGTATATATATATATATATATATATATATATATATATATATATTATATATATATATATATATATATATTTATATATATATATATATATATATATTAATATATATATATATATATATAATAAAATATATGCACGTGCGTGTCTGTGAAGTGTGACCAAAATGTAAGTAAGAGTAGCAAGATATCCATGTTATCTAGCGTGTTTATGAGACAGAAAGAGACACCAGCAATCCTACCATCATGTAAAACAGTTACAGGTTTCTGTTTCACAGTCATCTGGCAGGACGGTAGTACTTCCCTGGATGGTTGCTGTCTACCAACCTACTACCTGTAAATCGTCAGTATATACGATGATGTATGCGCTCTGGTAGTGTGCCATATGCTATTCCAAGGGGAAGGAGTACATCTTGGAGTACATCCCTTAGCTGTACAACAAGAACAGGCAGTGAAAATGACGATGATAGTGTTGCAGTTTGGATGGAAAATGTGCATGGTGGTTGTAGTGGTGGCATCGGCCATGAGGCACGAGCAATGGGCCATGCCGCTGCCTCAGCTGGTCTACAACAAAGGCCACCATTCCCCACCCACCACACCAGCCTCCACAACCACAACTACCTGTCAATGTCCAGTAGGCACAAGCAGACCGCACCTGGGATTGGCAGGAAGCTGTCAATTTTGTTTCAAATCCCCACCAGTTTGATGAAAGCCAAGGTGGAATACGGCCATGTTGTACACTGGGGAACAATGCCACTGAACTGGAATGTTTCGAGTTTTTCTTTGATGAACCCCTGATGGAAATTATTGTCAGGGAAAGCAACAGATACTACGAGTACACCATGGCAGTCACATTACTTTCACCAAATTCACGTCTACACCAGTGGAAGGAGACAACTGTGGCTGAGATGTATTTTTTCTTTGCCACAATAATGCTTATGCCACATGTGAATAAGCACAGAGTGAAATCATACTGGTCAACAGTCCGCCTGATTGCAACCCCAGTTTATAAGATTAGGAATGTGTTTGTGTATCTGAAAGAGAAATTCAATATGTATTTTTATCCCTACAGGAAGCTTGTAATTGACGAGTCTTTGATTCTGTTCTAAGGAAGACTCTCTTTCAAGGAGTACATACCAAGCAAGAGGAAACGCTTTGGTATAAAGTTGTTTGTGCTTTGTGATTGTTACAGTGGTCTGGTATTGGATATTATTGTGTACACTGGAAGTTAAACACTTGCAAAATACCAGGAAGTTATTGGGCATCTCTGGTGATGTGGTTAGAACAACGATAGAACCATCTTTGGTAAGGGACATATATTATATACTGATAACTTGTACACAAGCCCCTCACTCAGTGATTATTTGTGAGTGAACATGACAGATGTGTGTAGCACAGTGCGTGCAAATCGTAAGCATATGCCCAGGTGGGGTGCAGCTATTTGCTGCCTGTGACATCATGGCATTTCGGTGGCATGACAAACGAGACGTCACACTGTTGTCATCAGCTCACCCTAATGAAATGGCAGACACTGGCAGGCATCATAGAGAAAGCAATGAACCCATTCTAAAACCTACAGCTGTGACTGATTACACCCTCAATATGCACTCAGTGGACAAATGTGACATGCAGATTGGGTTTGCAGATTGTGTTCGCAAGAGTTATAAGTGGTTAATAAAACTTTTTCCATCTTCTGGACATTTCCATGCTCAATGCTTATAATATGTATAAGATGAGGGACCAAAAAACAAACCATTATATGGCGAATTCTGCTTGTCTGTCATCAAACAAATAGTATTCAAGTACCAAGGAACAACACCTGCAATAGACAGCCACTAAATTATCAACAACTACCTTCTTGTCTGAAGCATGGTGATCACTTACTAGTAAAACTGCCTGCTACTGCTTTCAAGAAAAAGGCTCAGAAGAGGTGTTACGTCTGTGCACATACAAAAAAATGCCCACAACAATGCAGAGACACTTGTTTTATGTGTGAGGAGTGTAAAAACACCACTGTGCATGACACCATGTTTCAAAGACTTCCACAGCTGCAGAACTTCTAGAAACATTCCCTGTGACTGTATATGTGTATATAAATATAGAAAAATAGTTATAAAAAACATTTTATATTGTTTGTATGTGAAAACAACAATTATAAACAATATAAGGACAACAGCGCTAATAGTGGTCTCAAAGGCCATAAAAGTAACATGGAAAAAAAATAAAAATAATAGAAAATAGTACCTAAAAAACAAAAACAAATAAACTGGGTGACGGCAGTCGGTGATGATACCATACATGGGGCATTTTCTGTCAACTTCATACCTCCATGTCTTGGTAAGTATTGACGGTAAAAAAATTTTTTTTTAGTCTATAATATTATTGTAACATGAACAAGTTGTATTGATCAATAACAACACTGCGCTAGCCAAGGATTCGAACCCATGTTGTACTGGCCTGCTTCATGGTAAGCAAGAACTACATGATGCTTTAAACCACAGGACACCACAACCCTACAAGAATGGCGCACCCAGCAATGCTAGCTGTTGGGTCGCCATCCGAGGCATACGGAGCTGTGGGAGCTTCACGAGCAGCATTTATATATTATTGTAACCACAAACGAGTGGTATTGATCAATAACAACACTGTGCTAGCCAAGGATTCGAACCCACGTTGTACTGGCCTGCCTCATGGTAAGCGAGAACTACATGACTGTTACAAAAAAAGCGATTTTAATAAGCTTAGAGATCTCCAGTGTTATACTAGAAAGGACTGCCCTTCTAGCATTCAGCCTGTTACTGGGTTTTCATAACAAGTAGTCAGTATCCTGGTCAATTGTCCAATGGAATTCAATAAGAATTATTAGTGCTTCAGGATTACAACTGGTAGGCTACTAACTAAAGAAATTAAAATTTAATAAATTTATTAACAATAATAATGTCTATGAGTATATTATCAAATTAAATTAATTTAATCACAGTAATTAAAATAATAATAATCACTTCTCTCATGTACAGAAATATTGTGCTGAAGGCACATATCACATTTATATGTCTTAAGTACCGTCTGGTACATTGTTAACATTTAATAACACACACATATATATATACAAATAAGTTTGTGTGTATGTGTGTAAGTACTCTAAGTAGTTCGCTATGTCTCACGAATCGACTAGACTTAAACCAGTGACTGACAAAGTCCTCGCATCGACTAACTTCTTGACCACCTGGCAATCAGAACAGCTTGCTTGAATAATAAAACGACTGATAAGCCGAACAACAATATAACAAGCAACTGCGACACAGAATCAGGATCAAGGAGATAATATAATGACACTAAGTAGGGACCATCTGCAGATCCTCCACAAAAGTCACAAAACTCCCATACTACTGAATCTAAGTTCAGCATAAGAAAATCCCTGACTGTGACAGTACACAGATACCAGTACAAGTTAGGTCAGAAGCTACAGCTCAGAGTGTCTATGCGACACACAACCTCAGTGTAACATCGAAAATCACTAAGTTTAGACAGTGTTCTGTGAACAGAGTTCTACAGAACCAACAAGAAAGCTACAGAGATGATCTTCCAACAGGGCCAATAAGGAAGAGTTAGGCACGTCTTGTCAAGATTACGTCCAACCACCAAGAGAGTCTAGCCCAGACTGACTACTTCAGGCGAGGTGTGAACACCACCCCTCGATCATGTGATAGCTCCATGGACAGTTGCTGCCCAGCAACACAGAAGCAGCAGAGTAACGAGCCATGAGCAATAATCACAGCAGTTAGACAATCAAGACTTGAACTCTGAGCACATAATATATATGAATGTTACATCCTACCTAACAAAAATAAATAGTCAAATAATATAAAGCACTATATTCACGATTTAGCTATTATCGCAAATATAAGCAATATAAAATTATATGAAAAGGTAATATACATTATATAAATTGTGACCCATTCAGGGGTTGCAACACCCCCACAACACAACAAACGGTCTCACTAGGAGTTGCGTTAATGTCTTTCACATTATTACTGATTACTCATGTCACTTTAATAATACAATTTAATATAAATTAAATCAGAGTCACTCTTATGCCAAGCACTTCTATAATTTCACAGTGTCTTATCACTACAAGTTATGCCCCTGGTACTAGGGCAATACAGAGTGTATCATATCTCTGCATACTCGTGGTTATGTACATCAGTGTAGAGACAGGATAGCGTAGACAAGCATGGCATGTTAAGGCTTGATCATAGTAGTAGAGACTGCATATGATCAATAGTCTTGTGTGATAGACAGGAGACGGCATTCCACTCTTAATTAAGTAGTGGTAGTGGGAATGCGAGGCAGTTATGGACATCTGCATATGAGGAAGCTTAAGGTGTGCAGTGAGGGGGATCTGCGGCACGAGTTTTCCGCCACACAGTAACATTGCCCACACAACGCTAGAAGCTCATCACTCAGCTTCTGTCTCACTGCCTCCTCCTTACACATATATCACCACTACTGTGAATATATAAATAACATAATTAGACATGAGTATATATAATTAACATGGGCTGGAGAGATTACGTTACTTTACTGATTTGACATAGCAAATAACAAAAGGTATTTGGGCATAAAATTACGTTAATTTAATGTAACTTATAATTATTAAGGACGTGACAGAGCGTCAGCAATTACATTACAATGACCACTTATATGTTGTATACTAATAGAATAAGCCTGGATTGAGAGCCCACCTCATGATCCTAGCATTTTTACTCTTCATAGTATTTATATAAGTGAGTGGACTGTGGTCTGAAAAAACGTTAATTTTAAATGGGGAAGTGTCCAAATACATGTCAAAATGTTCCAAGGACACCACGAGAGTTAGAGCCTCTTTCTCAATAGTGGCATAATTTTTCTGGTGTTGTTTAAGCTTAGATAAATAGTAACATATCGGATGGAGAATGTCAGTGGATGTTGACTGTTGGAGCAGCACAGCAACCACTGCATAACCACTCATATCTATATGTAAAAAGAAGGGAAGATTGAAATTAGGTCTCCTCAACACAGGAGCAGAGAAGAGCAAATGTTTCAATCTTTTGAACGAGTCTGAACAATCTCTAGTCCAGATAAACTGAACTTTGCTACTAGTTAACACAGTGAGAGGTGTAGGTGGAGGTGTGTGTGCTGGCTTGCCTGTCACTTGACACGTGGCAACGTCGCACATGATCAGCTATTGTTTCCTTCATTTTAGGCCAAGTAAAATGCTTTGCCAGTTTACCAAGTGTCTTCTTGACACCCAAATGTCTCCAATGGGACTATTGTGAGCAAAATCAATGGCTTGTTACGAAATGTATCTGGTAACACTACGAGATGCTTGGCTGTGGTGGAAACACTATCAGCTGACAACTTGAATGTTATTTTTCTCCATCAGTACACCATTACTATAATAGTAACAATTATTGAGATCCTTTGCTTCACTCTAAGTAACTGCTATATCTCTCAGTCTTTCCAGTTACTGATCAACAAACTGATCCTTGATTAAATCATTAGGAGTTAGAAAAATTTAACGTCAGTTGTGTCCTGACTAGGTTGATGACCGGGGGGAGTTAGTGTTAATGATCCTGGGCGCAGAGCGTCACTAAACAAACATATTCAAGCCCAAGTCATTGTCATCAACTAACTCAACAAGAGACAAGGATGGTTGTTGCATCTTTGACATAGCTCTAGTAATTGTGCTGAGAGGAAATAAAATAGGTTTCTCTCTACAAGCTTCAATGGCATAATCATCATCAGTGTTATTATCAATCACAAGTGGTTCTTTACATATACCAGCATGAAGGATATCGTTCCCTATCAACAAGTCCGCTGACCTGATGGGAAATTACACCATGGATATGTTAATAAATTAGACACATGTGCAACTCTTGGGGTATCTTTATTGAGGAAACGTTTCGCCACACAGTGGCTTCATCAGTCCATACACAGGAGAAGCATGAAGAATAGGAGGAGAATGAGGTAATCAGTCCCTCAACCTTGAGTCGATCAATCTTGAGTAGAATACTGTGGAAGTAGGTCGTCCACATGAACAAATGTGACACCACCTATGTCTGCTGCACCTCTCCTGCCAACGGTTTATAAGCTCCTTCTCCGCTCATATGCCGTATTCTACTCAAGATTGATGGACTGACCACATCGACTCAAGTTTGAGGGACTGATTACCTCATTCTCCTCCTATTCTTCATGCTTCTCCTGTGTATGGACTGATGAAGCCACTGTGTGGCGAAACGTTTCCTCAATAAAGATACCCAAGAGTTGCACATGTGTCTAATTTATCAACAAGTCGGTTCTCTGAACCATTCATCTACAAACCACTGGATATACCCACTGAAATATAACCAGTATAATATCGTGTTTCAATGTAAACTTTGTGCAGAGGTACTTTTATAACAGCCCCTCCATAGGCTTCTAACAATACATCTATCTTGGTATAGGTATAGGTAAAACATTAAAAATCAGGAACGTGACGGTAAGCTGTCCAATATACAAAAACAGTTAGAAACAGAAATACAAATAGCTAGAGCTTCATTTAAGGAGGTTATTAATAGAATATTCAAGAGGTTGCTAGTAGAATTGCAGTAAATCAACCATTCAAAAAATTATGAAGCTGTGTGTAGTCTGTGGTCAGTCAACAAACGGGCTTCCACATGGATAAATTGTCATTTTTGTGGAAATTGGTGTCACGCCCCTTGTGCAGATATCCCAGAACTAGCTACAAGCAGTATTAAAACAGAGAAGTGTTTTTGGGTATGCCCAAATGAGGAAAATCTGTGGACTAAAATCACAAGGGTATTAAAAGAGGACAACATCAAAGCTGCTTTCATAGAAAACCTGGAAGCTTTCTACAACAGATGGGAACATAAAAAGTCTGGGCTGAATGGTACTGCCCTTGATACTGGCCATGTAGTCACAAACTGTAAGGCTGGAGGTGATGTCCTGGTAGTCAGTAAATGTGGGGCTGATAGTGTGTCCTGGGAGACAGTAATGGTGAAGCTGGAGGTGCTGTCCTGGGAGACAGAAATGGTGAAGCTGGAGGTGCTGTCCTGGGAGACAGAAATGGTGAAGCTGGAGATACTGTCTGGGAGACAGTAATGGTGAAGCTGGAGATACTGTCCTGGGAGACAGTAATGGTGAAGCTGGAGGTGCTGTCCTGGGAGACAGTAATGGTGAAGCTGGAGATTTTGTCCAGGTAGTCGGGAATTATACGCAGGAAGGAATACATATAAATGACCTCATAGGGGACAGGAGCCATAGTAGGGAAACAAGTGTAGTCAAAGATAAGATAAAACCAATATTGCAAACTAGAAATACCGCAGGAAATAGCAAACAAGAGGACTCCAATAGCAATACTGAGGATAAAATTACCAAAAACAAATGGTGGAGCTCCATGTGTTGGTGCTAGGGATGATAGAAGTAAGAGAGGGAAACATGCACCAACAGGGAATACAGTCACAGAAAACCCAAGGCAAGCGGAAACCAAGCCTGTGCACATACTATGCACTTGGTATCTGCTGGCATGGGAAATCTGGAAAAACAGATGGGGACATGCAACTATGACCACCCTAGAAATTGCCATGCCCATATGACAACAGGAAAATGCAAACTCCCTTCCTGTAAGCTTTTTCACCCTGAAAATGTGTACCTCTTCACTACAGGAAAGACTGTGCTATAACTTAAATTGCCAGGCATACCATCTAAAGGGGACAAAAAGATACAAAACATCCAGGCCATGGGAAAACCTGGGTAGCCACAGCCACTCAAGAGGGAGAGGTTTTTTAGTGCCAGGAAGGAAAAAAAACTGGCAGGAAATGGCAGAAATCGTACACCAAATCCAGTCATTCCTGGAGTGGAACCACAGTCGATGGCCTCCACTCCAAACCAACAGATACAGATACTAATGCAGGAAAAAAATCCCCCCCCAGTACCAACAATACCACCAGTCCGATAACTTCTTCTTCGCAAATATACAGGGTCTAAAGCCAGCAAACAAGCAACAAAATACCTTTCACCCGTGGATGCTTGAGAGGCAAAGGAAATGTTTGCGGCTTTACTGGGGCCCCACTAAAGGTCACTTGGAAACAAAAATATGGATCCCAGGTTACAACCTTACAGATGTGAAGAGTGAACGGGAAAAAGGGGGGGGTTGACCTGTACTTGCAGAGTCATTGTTTGCACAGAATGCTTAATGCCTAAAATATGTAGGGGAAATTTTTAGCAGTAAGGTCGAAAAACCAAAACCTAGTCTTTGTGGTGTCTACAAGCCCGGATGAACATCCGAAATTTCCCGGAAAGCTGTTAAAAATTGACGACTGTCGGGAAAAATCTTCCAGCTCCTGCCCCCAACTCTTTCTCATGGGGGGGTTTCAAAAGAAAAGGCCTAAAATGGAGGAATTAGCAAATAATATTGTTGCAGTAATAACACCCGGAGGCAGTTGATGAAAAACTCACACTCGCACGAGCTTTTAAATCTCTGCACAAAATTCATTTAAACAGAAAATAATAGAGCCTACTAGACCTGGAGATTAACCTAGACCTCACTTTCATTAACAAATGATGATCTGATAAGAAATGTCACCATATCAAAACAATATATCAGATCTACAACATAATTGAGGTTCAGACAAGTATGCGTGGAGCCCGATTACAAAAATGAGACTAGTCACGAGGGAGCAATCACCAAATTCAACCTTCAATAACCAAAAAACTAAAGTGGGAACCAAGTAACCAAGTCCTAAACCGATAGAAGCTGGAAGATACACTAGCACATGACCCCAACTTTGCCTTAGAACAGATTACTACGGTGGCAATCGATGTTATGCCCAAGCTTATTCCTCTAAGAAAATAGGGATGGAGTAGATGTATTAAAATAGAAAGAAGAGGACAGGCGCTCCCTTACAGGCGATGGAAAAAGACTAACAGAGCGGCTAAAGAGGTCAATTTATATCTGAAAAATGCGTAGGAGACACTGGTAAGAGAAGAAATAGCAAGAATCGATTAAGACTAAAAGAATCTTTTAGGAGTCAGGAATCGCGGAAGAACTAAAAGCCATAAATGAAATCGAAAAGAATCCCAAAGTATTTCTTCTCCTATGCCAAATCAAAAATCGAGAACACAACCGTTCCAGTATGGGGCCCCTACTTAAACAAGATGGGTCCTACACAGTGACTGGCAAGGATTATGAGTGAGCTACTCAATCCCATATGACTCAGTTTTTAGCAAGCGTAAACCAGACTGAGAGTCGAAGATCAAAATGAATTTTTTATGAAAAGAGCCACAAAATTGATTAACAACAAGTCCTATCGTGTTATCCTGACGCCATATGTAAGTTTCGAACAGGCGATAAATGACAAGCCATGGCCCTTATGCCCCAGGGCAGACTCATGGAAAACTATGTGTTCATTAAGATTGCAAGAAGACCCCTATCACGAGCCTTTTCACATCTATGGAGAGGGAGCATGGGACAGGGGGTCGTCCTCAGTTATAAAAACAACAGACATTGCCCCACTCACAAAGGGGGCAGTTAATTTAAAGCATAGCAAAGAACTACAGACCAATAGCCACTAACATCCCTTTTCATAAAAAATTTTGAAAGGGTCCTAAGAAAGAAGAGCACCACCATCTAGAAACATCAGTTACACAACCCAGTGGCATCAGGGGTTTTAGAAACAGGTCGCTCCTGTCTGTTCTCAACTATTGGATCACTACGACAAGGTCCTAAATTGCATAGAAGGACAAAAAGAATGCAGATGAATATATACAGACTTTGCAAAAGCCTTCGACATGTGTGACCATGGCAGATCGTAAATAGAGCACAAAATGCGTGGCTAAGGAATTACAGGAAAGTCGGGTCGATGAGATCTATATTTCCTCACAACAGAACACAGAGAGAGTAGTCGTCAACTGAGTAAAGTCCGAGGCGGGCAGTACGGTGAAAAGCTCTGTTCCACTAGGCACAGTACTAGCTCCTTCTTGTTCCTCTTTCCTCATGTCCGACATAGACAAGGTTGTCAGCACTGGCAGGTCTTCCTTTGCAGAAATGACACCCGAATCTGCATGACAGTGTCTTCCCATTGAGGACACTGCATGGCTCCAGGCGACATCAAACCAGATCTTTCAGTGGGCTGCGGAAAACATTATGAAGTTCAACGTTGTGAAATTTAAATTACTCAGATATGGTAAACATGAGGAAATTAAATCTTCTTCAGGTACAAAAACAAATTCTGGCACAAAATAGAGAGAAACACAAACGTCAAAGACCTGGGAGTGATTATGTCGGAGATCTCACTTCAAGGACAATTAACATTGTATCATCGCATCTGCTAGAAAAATTGACAGGCATGGATAACGAGAACTTCAAAACTAGGGATGCAAGCCCATGATGACACTCTTCAGGTCCACTTGTTCTATCTAGGATGGAATACTTGCTGCACTCTAACAGCACCTTTCAAGCAGGGTGATATTGCCGACCTAGTAAATGTTTACAGAGACTTTCACTGCGCGCATAAACGGAGATAAAACACCTCATTTACTGGAGCGCTTGAGGTTTCTAAAACTGTATTTCCCTGGAAACGCATGAGGGAGAGAAAATGCATTATATACACCTGGAAAATCATAGCGGGACTAGTACCGAACTAGCACACGAAAATCAATCACTACGAAAGCCAAAAGACTTGGCAGACGTGACCACCATTCCCCAATGAAAAGCGGGATCAATAGAACGTTAAGAGACCATACAATAAGTGTCAGGGGGCGAGGGACTGCTATAACGCCTCCAGCACACATAAGGGGAATTACCAACAAGGACCCTGGCAGTCTTCAGCTGGCACTGGACAAGCACCTAAAGTCAGTTCACTGATCAGCGGGGCTGTGGCTCGTACGTTGGTTTGCGGTGCAGCAGCGCAACAGCTGGTTGTTTCAGGGGCTGATCCCACAGGAGGCCTGGTCACAGACCGGGCGCGGGGGCGTTGACCCCGAAACTCTCTCCAGGTAAACTCCAGGTTAATAGGTATTATAGATTGGGCAGTACATCTTCTCTTAATAAGTGATTAAACTTGCCTGTCAGTGTCGCTGAAGTAATTATCTCAGTTAGATGTGATTCGTCAAGCCCTAGTTTACTCTCGATAAGTACAGGACTCATCGCTGAACGACAATCTTTTTGTCTGATACACTTTTGATGCTAGTCATCTATCTGAGTATATTATCTAAAACAGTAGGATCACAAGGTATTACAGGGATTTTTGGTGCTTTGTTGACTCGGAAGAGGATACGGCTTGTGTGGAGATGCCAGCCACAGGACTGCTTCTCGTATCTCTTTCTAATTATAGCAATACTTCTAGCATGTCCTTTTCGGTTACACTAGGTTACATTTAACTACTCTTCTTCTCGTTCATCAGAATTTCTGTCTAAGCCACTGAGACAGATTCAGGAATTGTTGAGTTTTCCTGGTAAAGGTACGAGGAAGTTACAGGAGGAGGTACATCAGGCCGGCAATGAACAGCTGGATTTAGGGGTGCCTACTTTCTTTTTTTTTTTTTTTTTTTTTTTTAGGACAACTTTTAGTTACCTTGCTTCTCTGTTTTTAGTATGAAACAAGTTTGTGAGAATCTCGTTCTTGATGATAACTGCTGCAGTTTCCATTATATCGGAGCCACAGTTCTGATCAATCAGATATTCTTGTATATCAGCAGACATACAGTTGTTAAAAACTCTTCGTGTAGTAACAGACTGAACCAGGTCTGTCTTAGTTGTTACATTTCGCAGATTCTACACCATCTCTCAAAATGCAATTTTTTCTCAGTGAACATCTTTGTAACGGACGAAATGCACGTTGATAACTACAAGATAACACGTTATATGTCTCTCAGAAGAGTTTGCCTGACAGCATCATAAAATAATGTATTGCAATGGTACAAGCAAGCCGTAAAGTTTGAGCTCTTCCTGTCAAAGCTTGTGTTTGCAACAAGGGAGCCCAGTGATTACGTGGCCAGTTCTTAGCACGTGCCCCCCTGGTTCTCAAACACATCAAAATAGATGTCTAAGTTTCTCAAAATAAACTTGGAACCACTGAGGCAGCTTTCTGCAAAATTAAATTGTTCTTGTGTTGTACTATCAGAACATTTATCAACTTGACAGATCTATCAGTCTGTTCTTGTTCTTCCAAGAGGAATGTTTTCTTTCTCTGGAAATCTTCTTGTTCAATGTCTTGTGCCCTATATTTGTGCAGTCTGCAATGTGATGAGGCATTCAAACCTCTCAAATGCTCATGAGAGATAGGATCAGTAAGGTAAACGGAGGAGGTACGGAATCTATACAAATGAGTCTGGACAGGCCTTTAGGTTCAGGCCACCTAGTCCAGCCATTCCTAGTGAGTCTAGATCTGGTCGAGGATAAGTAGAATCACAGATGTAGAATACACAGTACTAGTATGAGGCTTGATGTCATACTACCTAGCTACATGTAATATTGTGGTTAGTTAGGGGAGAGGCATGAGGTGAGAACTGAGCTACACCTAGGATCAGAAACGCTAGGACTCACTTCTGTGGAGTTGCTCTCTCTTCTATGTCATCACATAGAGTTATACTTTCTATTGTGAACTAGACTCTCAGGTATTAACTGTGAAGGCTTTACTCTGACCTGTAACAACTTCTGACGTATTACCAGGCTGGCCCTCCTCAGGAAAAATTTTAGTGGAATAGAAAAGCATAGTAACAGACGCAAACTATAACACTTTATTATATACAAAATATAAAAATATAAAACTTAATATGAAATATTAAATCTACATTAAGAAAACGAAAAATGAAAAATATAATTGATAATGAATTCAACGGGCAAATAGGGGTGGTTGGTTGTTGGTGACACTGTGTTGTGAATTCGTAGCCATTGCTGATGATGGGGGGGGTGGGGTCGTCAGGTGTGGTTACGGACCCACTGGGACTAGTTCTTCACAGTAGATAGAGACTTGAATAGTCTATCCCGATGACAGGAAAGCAGGTTTTTACCACTGCAATGATGAGGGTTACGTCCTGCAATGTCATACAGTTGCACAGGTTGTTCTATACAAAATGGGAATCTCTGGTCGTTAGTACTTCTCCTGTCTGCGCGTTGATTGCCAGGTGACCCTCTTCTGACATCAAGCTGGAAAGATAGACAGGTTACCCACTGCTTAAATAAATCACTCTCTATGGTAAGTCTGATACTCAATGATGTGGCGATTATTACAACAGTCATCCATAGAGGCAAGGTGAAAAAGAGCTAAGTTATTATTGATCAAAAAGTGAAGCTTTAAACCAATAAATCACTAGCAATACAAGGCAGGCATGTACTTACAGTAGAGTTGGGAGCTGTGAGTGAGTCTAGTGATTTACTGTTTAACCAGGCCCCACACGTCACCTTTCGGGGGGGGGGAGAGGGAGGGGATGGGATAGCGGGATGCTAGGAATGGTCCCTACCCTTAACAAAGCAGCCGGCAGTCAAACTCTCCTTTCAGGGAGAGGGAGAAACGGCGGAGAAAAACGGGAGCTTGACTTAAACCCTAACTTAACTAGTAGCCGGCAAATTTAAACTATTACTATATATATTCCCTCTTACTCCTAGCTAGTGAACTTTTCATCACACTCCCCCATACCAAGGATTATAGTCAAGGGTGCGTTAAGAAAAATTGGCGAGGAAAAAGTTCTAACATGTGGATAGTGCATAGGCAACAAATCTTTCTACTGATTGTCACGACTTAACAGTCAGTGAAATATTGGATGACAATGATTTACACAATTGGAACTTAAAAAGCTGGAAGTGCCATGGTCCCACTCAAGAGGCGGGACTGTTGGTCTTAAATTTTCTAGTATATCAAAGGTTTTGTGGTCCGTTTTAAATGAATTCTTTCCAGCAATAAAATGTTAAGTTTGGAGATACCCTCACAAGGGCCAACATTACTTTTCTATGGTTGGAGTATCTCGTTTCTGCGGGAAGAGTTTCCGGCTTAGGAAGCACAGGGAAGGGAGTACCTCATGGTATTGTAGTAGGACCGACCTTAAGCCAGTTAATTGGAGGCATCAGTTCTCAAAACAAAATGTTTTAATAATAATCTGGAATCTTAAGTATAGGTCTTTCGAAAAAGATACTTTTAATCTCATTAAACTTTTCCCGAGCTCGTCGGACAGTTCAAGAGGTTCCTTCACAGACTTTGTTAAGGAAGCGATATGATGCCTGAAGAATTCAGCAAGATCGGGATTAAACCGTGATAAAAATTGTACAGAAACCAGAATGCTTCGCATGAGCTTCTTGGTTCTGGGGATTTAATTTTATAAAGCTTGTCTTACTGGGGGAGAGGTGCAGAGACTTATTAGAAAGTATTAGTCAAGATATCGATCTGTTATAACCCAAGGAAGCAGTTCTTCGGCTTGGCAGTGAGCCAGTGAGCATAACCTACTGCAAAACTGTTGTTAATGTTTGGATTGTTAGCCCACGTAGATGTCATTACGTAATGTTTCAAATAACTGAAACATTTGGCATATGACCAAAGACCTTTCTCATCAGTCCTCACGTAGGTAGCACAGGCAGTTACCAAACGAACGGGCATAGTTCTATAATGCATCAGTCCCTTGGGTGTGTAGGAAAAGCGGTTGTACTGAATTTGAAGAAGGATTAACATTTACTTGATGATATGCCTGCGATATCAATCTTCTGAAAAGAGGAAGAGCGTCATAAAAAATTTGTGTAGATCGCTATCTATTAAGGGCATAGGCTCAGGCATCCCACCGAGTTATAGCATTTAAGGCCTCTGAAGTCAATAGCAAGTCTATCATGAATTATCCCGCCTTCTTAACCATGACTATTGGTGAGCAATATTCAGATATGATGGTTCAATGATCTTTTAGTTTTTAATAATTTGTCTACCTCTTGGTCCAAATGCATCCCTTAGGTGGAACGGGTAAATGGGTATAATTTTTTTTTTTTCGTGTGATGGAATTGCTCAGTCACTATGTCAATCTTTTGGACTTCCGTGGAAGGTAACACCTGAATATCAGTTAAACACGGTCTGAAAAAGTTACTCAACATTGGAAGTAGTCATGTCGCTTATGGTCATCCATATAGAATTCATTAATATTAATGTTGTTGCATCCGTAGTGGATAAGGGTCACCAAAGTCATGTAGTTCTTCATAATAGTCTAAGGTAGTGTCAATTACCGGCACACTTTACATTTCTTCAGTGGTTTATTCAAGGTTGTGTGGAAAAACTTAGTCAAGTTATTAAGGCAGTTAACCGAATTTTTTGGTTATATTTCTTAAGGATGGTGTATGATAAAGCTTGGTTTCCCTTGACTTCTGTGAGGTAGTTTAATCGTTCCCACCAAATTTTTAATATTTTTAGGGACCTTTCCATGCTACCTTATAATTTATTTGACTTAATCGGCAAAAAGCTACAAGAATTCATAACCTACTTAAAATTCTCCTCTGACTTTTGGATCAATATAGGTTTTGTACTGGTCATTGACAAGCTTAGGTTTTTCGGAACTATGTCAGAGGTCTCCTCCAGTTTGGAGCTTAGGTCAGGAGAAACTGGTAAATGAAGATGAAACTCAGCATTTACCTCCTCATTTACGTCCATAAGTCATGAAGGATGGACAGAGTGGACCCTCTGGCCTGTCTACCAGGAGAAGTTCAAAAGGTGAAAACCCCAAAGAAGTCACTGGGGAACTTCCTATGGCAAACAAAGCAACGGGTAGGTATCGATGACACTCCTTAGTTTAAGAACAAGAGCAAAGTTTCCTTAAAATGGACTTGTGGAATCGAATGCTGGCACTCAATCCTCCATTACGCTGGGATGATGGGTGTGGTGAAGAGAGGCTTCACTCCCTAGAAGTTGGGTAATAGATGTTGCATTAAGTCAGATTGTGAATTGTGTCCACGGTCAGACAAAATTTCTTAGGGATGCCCACTCTGGGAAGAGGACAAAAGGGGCTTCAGCCCCTCTGTAGTAGTTAGGTCTTTAAGGGAACGGTTCAGGGAAACTCGAGCATAATCAACTAATGTTATATATATCTATGTCACCCCAGATGAAAGTGGAAAAATTAGGGACAACTATATCAATAGCTACTCTTTCAAAAAGAAAAGTACCGTAATGACTGGGCATTATTGACCATAGGTTACTCGCATTGGTACCTCGGTGAGTATGTTAGTTGGCAAACTTTACACGATCTACATTAAGTATGATTTCTGAGGACGTTTTAGGCCAAAAGAGGTTCCCTAATTTATTTAAGTTTTACGATGCGAGAAATGTCCGGCCACTGGCAGGTCATGAGCCTATTAAGGACAGTTTCTCTGCATTGACTTGGAACAACTAAGATGGAATAGTCTATCTCATTGAATTTAATTTGAATACTGACTTGTACAAGATAACCTTTTATATATTCAAATTTATATTGAAAAGTTTTTCTTGGAATAACTTGATTTGTTTTGCAGTCTTATGGCAATTGAAGAGAAGGGCGAATTACGTTGTAAACTTGCAAAGGTGTCCTTCGATTTATCTAAAGGCTTAAAGTCAGGGAAAATCAAATGGATGGACAGTTAGGGGTAGCCATGGGCTTTTTTGGTTGAGCCCTAGTCAGAAACATGTATGGTATGGAGGCGATATCTTCACTTTTCATCTAACAGTGAACCGGTGATCCTACTACCTCGCTTTCGCAGAGTAGCATCACTGGTTTTTAATTCCCACATGAATCTCACGGACATTGTCTCATCGAACTGTCGAGGGGCTTCTCCGACTCTACAGGAAGAGGATCTGAAAACACTTTTATCTCTTTGGTGTGATGAAAGTCAACCTCAGAAGGAAGAATGGAACTTTTACATTCCTATTAGTATGGAGCAAGAAGTGATGGGAGAGCTAGTACGGCACTTCAGACCAACTGGTGAACCATTAGGACCTTATGTAACATACGGTTGGTAGGAAAAGGTGTCTGTACGGCCCATAGTAGTCTGTAAGGTATAGCAGAGGAATGAGTTTCTTCAAGATTAGGGAATCAGCTTATCAGAAATGACTATACAAGTCATCCAGTGTCTCGGAAAATGGTAGATACATTAAGTCCATTAACTGTTCTGAAACAGAATGGTGCTGGTCATTACAGTCTTTAACAACATCTTCCAACTTATGGGACATTCTTAGTAAGGTACAATCTCTGGACGTTTATGTCCCTCCTTAATACACCACACAAAGGACAAACTGGAACAAAAGAAGTCATTTTACTTTCACTAGAGGCTTTGATTTCTTAAGGTCTGGATGATCCTACCCTTAGGGTTCGATCCCTTTTGGTCTTTATAGAATTGTGAGCTCAGCTACAGGTCAGCGCCTCAGCAAACTTCCTCAGCTTTAATCAGGTTACGTTCTCTAATGAATGTTTCGTATATCTGGTGTGGAAGGAGCTGTAGGAACTGAGGTCAGCAAACATGAAGTCTCTAGAGATTCCATTAACTGTGATCATTTCATGAACTTCTATCCAAAAGTCGAACAAACGAAATGAGTTTTACCTGTAGCTGCTGAAAGTTCTTGGCTAGGCTGTAAGGTGGCATACCTGAAATCTTTTCCTGTAAGAAGTAGTCGGTTTTTTGATAGGCTTTAAGGCATTGCATTCTTCAGTAGGCTATAATACATATGATATCTGCCGACCAAAGTTGATAGAATATTTCTAAGCGAGTACAGAAAATACCATTCCTAAAAACCTGGTAGCCAGGTGTCAGCAGGCCATTCACAGAGGGTAGCAGTATTTTCAAACCTTATAATGTAAGAAGTTATGTCTTCCCCCTCTGTGAATGGAGGATAAATTAGGTGATTGGAATTGTGCACTAGCTGCAAGTTGTTCATTACTGCTGCATTCTATTTGCTGTTTGTGGTGGAAAGTTAACTTCTTATCTCTAATTCAAGGCGATTCTGTTCGAGCTCGCGATCCTTTTCATCTCTCTCTTACTTATATTCTCTGTCTCTGCTCTTTCCTCAAGTTCCCTTAATTTACTGTTCCTCAGTATCTTAGCTCTTTCCTCACGATCAAGTCTATCACGCTCCTTTTTGTCTTCTCTTTCGATTCCTATCTCTCTCCTTTTTCTCTTCTCTTTCCCTTTCTAACTGTATTTCCTTTCTCTCTCAATTTCTTCTCTTTCAAGTCTTTCTGGATCTTGCAACTAATAAAGTTCTAAACATTTTCCTGTTTATCCTAACTTACTTCCTGCATTCTCCAAAAACTGGTATTATCCATAATTGCAGAATTATCTTAAACTATCATGGTAATGAAATGGGTATTAAAGAAAATGTGTTGTTCAATTTCCTGCTCCGCTCAAACTGTAAATAAACAGATCGATCGATCCCCCCATGTTCAATTAAACACGGGTTCTAAGTCTGGCTCAGCGCAAAACATACAGAATAAGTTTTCACTATTACCATCCAATCATCACCCACCACTCACTGGATTGTCCTATTACATTACCCTTAATCAATGAAAATTCAATGGAAACCTTTAGTCACATTAAAACTCACTTTGACCTCTCTACACAACCCACCAAATATAATACCATCAACCATACTGAGATAGAGACCAGGAATCTAGCTCTAGATGTGCGTGTGTGTGTGTGTTCATGATTACATACCATTTCGACATACCCATTCGCAACCAAATATCTCACTTTAACCATATGTATGTAGTCTCCTCTCGCTCGCTCTCGCTCTCTATCACACCCCTCGCGCTCTCGGCAGCGCTATCTCTCGCGATAGCAGCAGGTTAGGGGTGATCATGCGGTTGGTTATTGTGATGTTGTGATGAGGTTTTCCCAATCGCGGTTCCAATGGTAGTTTCTTTTTTAAGATTCGAGCAGATTCGATAGAGATGGAGTTTGAATCTCGATTCAGTTAGAGTTGATCCTGGCAAATCAAAGGTCCCCGCCACTCTCGCGCCACTTGCGTTGGTGAGGCTTCTTACTTTATCTCAGGCCTGTGTAACAACTGCCAGACCTGTGTATTACCCAGGCTGGCCCTCCTCAGGGTAAATAAATTATTGTGGAGTGGAATATAGGAAAAAAGAATTATATAAACAGAAGAACATTAACACTTTATTATATACAAAATATTAAAATATTAAAAACACTTAAATATGGAAAAATATTAATCCTACATTAATAAATAGCATAAAAATGTAAAATGAAAAATTAATAAATGTGATACTGATTTCAACGCTTAATAGGGGCTCTTGGGTGTCAGGTAGTTGGTTTGACACTTGTGTTTGTTTGAATGTTTGGAAATCCATGCGTCTGTTTGATATGATGGGGGGGGAGGGGCGCTAGGGGGGGATGGGGTCGGTTGGGGTCGCCAGGGCCAGTTAGGTGTTTGGTTATACGATTTCCAATGGCTAGTCTAGTTTTCTTTAACGCAGTAGGATTCACAGTTGGAATAGAGTTTGTATTAATCTATCCGATGACAGGAAGAGAATGAGGTTCTTTTTCCGCTCTTCTGCAATGATGAGGTTGGGGGTTATGTCCTGGCCAATTTCATACAGGTTTTGCAAGGTAGTAGTTCATACAAAATGGGGGGAAGTCTTCTGGAACGTTAGTTCCTCCTGTTCTGCTCGTTGATTGGCCGGTGACACTCTCTGACAACCCATAAAGGCTGGAAAGATAGACAGGTCACCCACGCTTTAAATAAATCAATCTCCCATCGGTTAAGTCTGTATACTTTTAAAAGATGTGGTTGATTATTACAACAGTCAACATGCAAAGTGAAGCTTTTTCATCCAATAAATCCACTAGAATACAAGGTAGGCATTGTACTTACAGCTAGAGTTGGGAAGCTGTGACTCTAGTGATTTAATTGTTTAACCAGAGCCGCCCACATCGTCCCTTTCTGGGGGCGGGTGGGGGGAAAGTAAAGAAAGAAGTAAAAAAAAAAAGAGGGGAAAAAGGGGGAAGAGGGCGGGGGGGGGGGGAGTGAAGGAGGAAGGAGGGGGGGGGGGGAAAAAGGAAGTGGAAAGTTGAAGAGGGAAAAAAGGAAAGGGAAGAGAAAAAATAAGATATAGAGGGGGGAAGAGGGAAGGGAAATAAGGGATTGCGCGGGGAGTAGGGGAGGGGGGGGAGCTAGGACTGACTACTCTTAACAAGCAGCCGGCAGTCAAATCTATAAACTTTCAGGGAGGGGGAGAGAGATGAGAATAGGCGGGAATGGAGGATAGGGGGAGGTAAACGGGTGAGTCTTGAAGCTTGACTTACCCTACCTTAATATTAGCCGGCAATGAAACTTTTACTATATATATTCCATCTCTAATCCTATCTATTGAAACTTTTCCCCACAAGTTATCTGAATCATACATTCAGGACATCATCTGTATGAACAGGAAAACAATATTATCTTTAATGCTCTGAAGTTTCTGCGTTTGTACTGTTGTTGTAATTTCTGGTATAACTCACACCGAGATATTTGGATACTCGCCAAACACGCCTGAAGTTCTAATGTACTTCCTTAACTCAGACAAAAGTCAGGTTATCATTTAAATACTGTTTCACTTTGACATACATCACGAGAAAATAAATGTACTACAAGAGCAAAGAGAGTGTTTATGGGAGAAATATAATCCTAATTGGGAATTTAAGGGTTGGTTCTTTAGAGATAGAGCTCCTAATCCAGTATTTCCAATCTCCTTGGATATCAAGATAGAGAGACTCAGCCAGTGCACATTACATCCACCTATTATTGTTGTACAAAGATAGCTCAGTCTTCGTGCTTGAATCGATATGGGAAAACGGTGGTTTTCCATAGGCCATTCCTCCCGGAGGTCGGTCTTTTGGGTCCTAATCGACCTAGTAGTTAGTAAAGCTCGTTTGTCCATCAACCTCCTGGCCATCAGTAGTGCTTGTAACCTGTTGGAAACCTGTCTGGGGAAGGACAACACGTCCAGGTTCTTACCTTCCACTACTAACTCTGACGCTGTTGTAGAGTACAAGCATGTTGTAAAGCCGCACGTAGTCCCTGTCGGCAGGCGACCGGTCTGACTCGTTAGTCATGGATCAGCGAGGAGAGTTACTGCTGTACAAAATATGACGTGCACTTTGTCAGTCTAACTACGCCTCACATCCTTGTTACTGGTTAGTACGTGGAGCAGAGCTTTTGAAGGAGGGGACCATGTGCTGGTTGACAACGACACATGCCGAAAAGAGGGAGGGTCAAGTGGCTCCTTCTCCCTTGAAACCATCCTTGACACCAAAGTGCAACGTGGTTAAGTTTGCAAGTCCTTGTTGTCAACATGCATAGTCGAGAATTTCTCCCTGCGGAAGAAGAAATCACTTGTCGTCATTGGTCAGATTCCTTCACGGTTGAGACGTGGAGGGTTTTAGGGTGAATGTAGCCCCAGCTGAATTCATCTCGTGAGTGCTAGGTTCTCCCAGGCGGGAGTCTGCTGCTGACTCTTCCAACACTCGGCCAGTGCAGGAAGATGATCAAGCTTTGACAGACTATCCTGAAGAGGTCCCAAAACTTCTTCAGGTTCTCAATCGTGCACGTTCTGCAGTTGCACTAGATGGTGAGTCGATGGGTTTGACCCCACTGATCTCTCACCGTATTCCACTTGACAAAGATACTAAACCCATTTATGTACCTGCGTATCACCTGCCACATGCGCAAAGAGTCTTCGCCGAAGAACTCATTACACGGATGCTCCGTGATGGAGTTTTGAGGAGTCCACTTCCCCGTGGAATGCTCCCCTTATTCTGGTTCCCAAGAAGACGGAACCTGGCGCCCTGTTATCGATTACAGGAAACTGAATGCATGTACCATCCCAGACCGCTTTCCATTGCCAGTTCTCTGAACGACCTGTTGCAGAACATCGGCGATAATAAGGTCTTTTCAACTCATGATCTTCTTCAAGGGTTCTGGCAGATCCCCCTCGATGATGAGAGCAGAGAGTTGACAGCTTTCTCTACTCCAACTGGTCATTACCAGTTCAGGAGGGATGCCTTTCGGCTTGCGCGGGAAGCCCAATCACATTTAGTCGTTTGATGACGACAATTTTCCGTACCCTCCTAGGTGGCACGCTCATGGTCTACCTGGATGATTCATCATAGTCATGTCGCAAGATGTCCCGTCACATCTTGAGAAACTTGACAGGGTATTGGACAGGCTAGCTCAGGCAAATCTTAAGGTAAACCTCTCCAAATGTCATTTCCTCGGAAGGAAATAAAATTTCTGGGTCATGTAGTGACTCAGAATGGCATAAAGACAGGACGAGTCTAAAATCTCGGCCGTGCAGAAATTCCCCAGACCCATGACGGCGGATGCAGTCCGGTCCTTCATAGGCCTGACGGGTTTCTACCGCACCTTTATCGCAGGTTTTCTCCACCATTGCTGCACCCCTGACACGCTTACTCAAGAAGGATGCCCCTTTTGAGTGGACGTGTGATCAGGAACGAGCTTTTGTCATTCTTAAGAACAAGTTAACATTCAGCCCCAACCCTTAGATTCCCTGATTTCACCAAGGCATTTACCTTGACGACTGATGCCAGCAAAGTTGGCATCGGTTGCAGTCTTGTCACAGGAATCTAATGGTAAGCAACAGCCTATTGCCTATGCTAGCCGTGTCCTTACTAAAGCGGAAGTCAATTATTCAGTGACAGAGCTAGAAGCTTTAGCCATTGTATGGGCTCTTAGTCATTTTCGGGATATCATCTAATCATTATCCTATCAAGATTTATACAGATCATTTACCCTTATTGGCCCTTTTGGAATAAAAACCTCTCGGGAAAG
>NW_026484496.1:0-11584 GCF_026875155.1 Cherax quadricarinatus | reverse complement strand
TCATTCTTTTGAGGCAGTGTTTTATATTCTTGTTACTCGTGCTTATTTTCAACAAAACATGCTTTTTTTGGTTCTATTTATAATGTTGTTTGAATTGATCAGTATAGGAAAAAACCCCATGGGTCAGGGGGGTTGGAACCCAGGGCGGGGAAATTTCGTAAAACCCCCGGGGCCATTGCAATTCGTGAGTCAGTACAAACTAACCCCCATAAAAGGAGAACTTAGACGAGTTTGGGTCCGATTTGGGCCCTTGACAAAGTCACACAAACCCAGGGGTGGAGTGGGGACGGTTTTAAATATTGACGCCTAAAATTTACCGTCCTACCCCACCTCGGGGTTGTGTGAAGATTGAGAACTTATCCCAATAGGGAAATCTTTATTCGGAAACTTTCGCCACACAGTGGCTTCATCCCCCAATACAAAGAGGAAGGCTAAGGAAGGAGGAGAATGGGGTAATCATCCCTCAACCTGGGTCGATGTTTTTCAGTCCATCAATCTTGTAGAATGCCCAATAGGCAAAGCAAAGCAAACAAGTTTAGGTAAGATCCCAAGGGGATAGGGGAAAGAGGGGACAGATGAAGAATAGCTCTGGAGGGGATGTTTTTAGAAGAAAATAGAGCCGGGGCTTACCCCAGCTGAGGCGATCGTGGGGCAGATTTGAAACAGGAATGCAGGGACGTTGCATTGAATTTGTTGGTGAAGTTTTGAATTTGAGTAGCTGGCACAGGCAGGTCCATAAAGGGAAACACATATGGGAGTTAAGGATAACTGGGAGGCGGGTTAGCAATGGGCCATTTTAAAAATTTTTAGAAGCTGCTTCTAGATGGGTGTTTAATTTGCCTTGTTGCTAAGGTAAAACGTAGAGGCTTGTGAAATAAAGAATTTGGGGTGAGTGTGAAGTAAAGCGGTGATTCACATGCAACTTGATGTTCAGCACCGAGGCTTTTGGAGTTCAGTACAGTCTGGGCAGTTTTTAAGGAGAAGTGAAAAGGTGGGTTTTTCCCCATGGGGGTTTACGGGAGTCGCGTTATTTTCCCTTCTGGAGTGGATTCACTGGGGAATCAACAATGGGGGGACCCGGTGACTGAGTTCGACAGGGCACTGTGAGGTGTGAGGGTTGTTAACAGCAAGCGGGGGAGAGGGGGGAGAGGGGGTTGGGCAACTTGATCAACTTTGTCAGCGGGGGAAAGTGGTTATGAAGTTACAGAGCATTGTTTGGGGCGGGAGACAGTCGTAGGTGCATAAAGTTGGGACGTTGGAAGGATTAGGATGTTTTTGAAGGTGGGACCCGAAAATTGAAGGCAGGCATGTTGTTCAGAGGGAAAATAGTTTCGAAATAGTGGTTTTGAAAGTGCCGGGGTTTGCTGCGTTTGAAAGGTGCATACACCAGCATAAAAATTTGAAGGGCACCGGGGGGGAGGGAGAGGGGAGTTGTGGGCGTTTGGTCCCTGTGCAATCAAGTCAAGTCGTGCCGTAATTAGGGTAGAGCTTGATGGCGTGGTTTTGGTTTGTTATTGCAGCGTTTGTGGGTGAATTGGAGTTTTCTTCAAACTTTAGTTTTTCTTCAATTGTTTTTTTCCCTGGTGGGCACTTTGCGCAAGGGTAGATGATTACCCTTCAGTTAAGACTTTTGGGGTTTGTAAATGGTGCGGATCTGAAATCTTTCCATCATTCCCACATTTTGAACAAAACTTCTTATCTTGAGGGGCAGTCCTTGGTGGGTGATTTGGGAGTAGCGGGTCAGCATGGGAGATGTATGGAAACGTTCTTTTTTCAAAGCTTGGGTGAATGTGGTAATATGAGATGGCCGACCGTCAGAGAGAGCTTGGGCACCATGGAGATGTTGAGAAATTTTCTTTAGCATTGAGTGGGTTGGGGATCTTTTAGAGCGTCTACCGAGGCCCACGTGTTTTTTTCTCAAAAAGATTTTTCATGCTTCGTAAGGAGGGGTACGATATTGTCAAGTCTTTTTACAAAACCCAAGTTTGACTCAAGAATGGGACGGGGATAGAGGGAAATTGTTTTGTTTGTAGGGTCCTAATTGAAGAGTCGTCCCTTAGTTTTTTGTGCTTCCGGGCATCTGTGCAAGACAATGAAGGAGTCTTTCAGAGAGGGATTGCCGAATTTGACCCGGAGGTCCTACGCGGTAGTAAAACTAACTTCGAGGGGTCTTATTGCACCATTCACAGGCTTTATTTTTACACATTCGAAAGCATTGTGAAAAGGTTAACACTTTTTTTTAAAAATTAAAATTTTACACCCCGCAGGTCGAAGAGAGGCTTCTTTCGGGGTAGGGCAGCAAAGGGCCGAGACGTGGGTTAAATTTCGTAGTGGGGACGGAAGCAATGGAGGCGGGGTCATAGTGGTAAACCCCCACTTTGAAGTAGGTTTTGTCCAAAAGGGTTAACAAGTGTTGAAGATTTTTTTGTAACAAGATCCCTGAGCGCGGCCGACAGTTGTGTGAAAAGGTTTGAAAAAAACCGACAAGTTGAGTTGAGACACTTATCAGCATAGGAAATCTTTATTCAGGGAAAAGTTTTTGCCACATAGTGCTTTATCAGCCAAAACAAAAAGGGGGCGTAAGGGAAGGAGGAAAAATTGAGGAACGTCCCCCCTTTTTATTGGGCTGAGAAGCACTGGGTTTTCGAAACGTTTTTCCCGAATAAAGATTTTATTTGCTGCATAAGTGTCTCAATCTTAACTTGTCGGTTTTTCAAACCATATACAACTGTCGGACCTCAGTCATGGATCTTTTTACAAAGAATTCTTCAACACGTTTAAAATGAACATTTAAAAAGGTATGAAATACCGACAATTGTTGGTAAACCAAAAGAAAATTTGGTATCTTTTTTTCGAAAAAGTTTCGCCTACACATAGGGTTCTTTAGTCGAGTAAGAAAGGTTGATAGAAGAGAAAATCTTGAAGACGATGTAATCAGTCCATCACCCCTTTAAAGTTTTGAGGTGGTCAGCCCTCATTGGAAAGAGCATTGTTCCGTTGTCTGAAAAATAGAATTGAATACGAATGGGGGCCTTTATAAGTGCCAGGGGTGAGACTGGTTGCTTTGGGGGGCGGGTCCTTCTAAAACCCACCTTTCCACTAGCAAGGTTTGTCAACCTAGTTGGCGAAACTTTCGAAATAAAGATACCTAACGTTGCAATGTGCTACCTAACAATCTGTCGGTATTTCATCCCCATTTAATGTTCATTCTGTCAACACTGCAACACAATATCGGGGCAAACCACTTCGACAACCCTGCTATGAGAACGGCGGGGTTTGAGAAGGACCTGCCCCCCCAAGAAACCTACGTCTCACCTCCGGCCTAATAAACCCCCATTCTGCACTTCAACTTCAATTGTTTCAGACAAGGGGAAAAATGCTTTTCTCCAACTGAGGGACTGACCACTCAAAATTTTAAAGGGGTGAGGGACTGATTACCGTCTTAAATATTTTTGCTTCTATAAACCCTTTTTCCTGTACTCGACTGAAGAAGCCTACTGTGTGGGCAAACGTTTCGAAAAAAAGATACCTAACTTTTTGCATATGTGTCTACCTAACAACGTCGGTTTTTTCATACCATTTTAATGTTCATTCTGTCAGACACGCAACAAAAGGGGAACGGTAAACCCTTCGACAACCCCTGTGAGAAGGTGGGTTTGAAAAGGCCCTGCCCCCCAAAAGCAACCTACGTCTCACCTCCTGGCCTATAAAAAGGGGCCCCTTCTGTCACTTCAACTTCAATTTTGTTTCAGACAAGGAACAAGCTTTCTCCAACTGAGGGACGCACCCCAAAACTTTAAAGGGGTGATGGATATTCATCGTCTCAAGTATCTTTGTTTCTACAACCTTTCTGACTCGCAAGAACCATGTTTAGGCGAAACGTTTCGAAATAAAGATCCCTAACTGTTCATAGTGTCTTCCCTAACTTTTTAAACCCTTTTTGGACAAAGACCTACTTCGACTAGGGGATGTACCACATGACCCCCCCTCCTCGACACCCCACCTCACTACAGTATATAAGCCCCGCTACGGCCCTATGCTGTACTTTTTACAAAATTGATGGAGAAAACACACTCCGGTTTAGGGACTGTTACCCATTCTCCCCTCTCCTTACGCCTTCCTCTTTTATTTACTTTTGAACCCTGTGTGGCGAAACGTTTCCTGAATAAAGATTCCATTGCTGCTAAGGTCTCAAATTTTAACTTGTCGGTTTTTCAAACCCTTCATCACATCTGGGTTTGTGTGACTGTCAATGGTCCAAGTCGGCGAAAGTCGTCGTAACTTCCTCTTTTTTTGTAGGGTTTTTGGGTATCGTTCCAACACGGATTGGTGCCTTTTTTGTTATTTATTTTAGTCGAGCTGGGAAGAGAGACGTAAAAACAGAGCGAAACGTTTACAACCGTAAATTAAGGTTTGGTCTGCAAAGTGTATGATTTTGGAAACTTAATTAGGTTGAAACACTCTCTTTAGCAACGTTATTGCTAAATGTAAATTCAAGGAGGTGTTGCTCTATGGTCAACTCTGTTACTTGTACCTTAAATAAATTTGTCACGGAGTGCCTGATTGCATTTTGCATGCCTTAACAAGAAAAAGTAACATCTGTCCTTGAACCATTCAAAATTGGTATACAATACCGACAGGTTGTTAGGTAGGACTCATTGCAAAACAGTTAGACTACTTTATTCCGGAATAAAGTTGTCTAACTGTTGCATATGTGTCTACCTAACACCATTCTGTCTTATTAATTAGCCTTCTTGTATTAATGCAATTGAAGTGGAAGCTAGTCACATTAACGGATGTAAGTTTATTGACCAGGAAAAAGATGTTACTACCAACATCCGACATAAACTGTGTTGATGTTCCTGATGCTAACTGCATGTAAGAACATCCAGAAAGGGAGGAACACTGCCGATAGGCCTGATGCGTCCCATTACTAGGCAGGTCCTTCACAAATCCAAACCCATAAACAGAATAACTGCAACCCAAGCAATAAACCTTTGTTAATCCTATTTATCATGTGCCAAGCGATTCAAATCCAACCTCTCACACTCATGTATTTATCCAACCTAATTTGAATTACCAAGGTTTTAGCTCTATACCTATAGGCAGACTGTTCCACTCACCACAACTACCCTATTCACCATGAGAACATAAGAACATGAAGAACAATAAGAAAGGAAGGAACGAATAAACTGGTCATTTTTTTTTATACAATATATAAATGTTTACAATAAATCTATACAAAACCAAATAACAAAGTTACCAAACTCTCCACATTTCTTTTCCATGATGACGATGTGCTGGATGAGTCATTCACAAGACATTCACTAAAACTGTGACACTGATTTATTAAAAACAGCAAGACAGTAAAAGGTAAACTGTGCTGTATGGGCTTTGGACCTGGCGAGAATCAAGAACACTACCAGTCGATCCCACAGTCTGGCTGCGGATCCTTCCTGGTATCTAATATAAACCCTTATTTAAAAACTCCTTTCATTGTTATGAGGATAAAATTTATAATGAAAAATATAAGATATTTTTACACTTGTATCAGCTCGTATATTTTGGGTTTACTTTAACACAGACGTTCTTTCTATCATTGATGTTTGGGACTTATTGTAAGGGCATCACAGGGTGTATACAGGCTGCTCTGCTGAGATGGATAACTACATTCTGCTATCTTTGCAACTGTTGTAGAGATGAGGAATTTAGTTTACGGAAAGGTTTTCTCCAATCCTACGCATCTTACTGTCACATTGACAGGATGTACAACAGCTAAAGATGAAAAATAACTCTACATATTCCAACCTTCTCAGTAATAAAGTCGAACCTGAAAAGCGGAATAAATTTTTTTTACTCATTTGTGCGGACAACATTCAGGAATATTAATTGGGAAGAGAGCTTAGTCTACTGGATAGATTAACATTTTTTATTATCATTATTACTAGTACTACTATTATCAATTAATACTGTAATATAATATCATTATTATGTACTACATATGTTATCATGACTTGGGGAGTCATGGTAAGCTGGAAATCTAAAGCCAAGGACAGCAGTGTCTTAGTGTGCGCAACAAGGCTAAAACAGATTACTAGGATTTATATCAAGAAGTGTAGTAAACGAAGTTCAAAAGTTATTTTACAGCTCTACTTACATCACTTGTGAGGCCTCATTTAGATTATGCTGCTCAGTTTTGGTCCCCCTTTACTACAGGATGGATATAGACTTATTAGAGTATCATACAGAGAAGAATGACATATAACGTTTACTGTGTTAGGGAATCTCCCGTATGAAGATAGAATTAAAAGCTTAAATCTCGGATCTCTGGAGAGACGTAGATTGAGGGGAGTTATAATTGATGTGTATAAGTGCGATGACGTGCTAAATAAAGGAGATATTGATTAAGTTCTGAGGGTGTCGAACAGGTAAAAACCAGAAATGATGGTATTAAAGTTGGGATAAATTTAGATTTAGAAAGGACATAGGTAAGTACTGGTTTTATTATAGAAGTTGTGGATGAGGAATTGTGTATGGTGATAACGACAAGAGGTGTGAGAAAAGACACTTATGGTACAGTCAGGACATTTATAAAAGGAAACGTTTCGCCACGAGTGGCCTTCTTCGTCCTAATACAGAGAAATATAAGAAACACACACATATTATATAGTGGCGGGAGTCTGGTGAGGTGATGCGTATCACGGGATCTCGACATGAGTGATAAGAAGCTTGCAAGTTTTGACTGACTGCCATATTCAACCCATTTTGTCCCGTGATCAAAGCCATTGATTTCTTCGCAGGGTGATTAAAGTTGATACAGTGTTTAACTGTACCCCGACAAGATTTTTGTGAGCACTTGTCGAACTTTGGGTTCGTTATAACGCTTTAGGTTCGAAGGATCAAGAAAGTACAAACAACTCTGCGGACTAGCCAAGGGATTCCCACCTTAGTTTTTTTTTTTTGTTTTTTTTTGTTTACTTTTATGCAGTTCTTGCCAATTTATATATGGAGGAACCTGGAATCAAGACGGATCCTCAATAACATCCCTCGTAGTTACTTCGGATGCGGTTCGTAGATGATCTTTTGGTTATTGTACCCAACAAATCTTGGACGTACAGGGCATCCCTCCCAACACCCATCATCACTCTGGAAACCTACTATTAAATTTACTCTAGAGGAGGAGAAGGACAAACTCAGTTACCTTTTCTCGGACGTTCTCTTACGCACAGGGGAAAACAATACTTTCTTTTAAAGTATACCGGAGCTACATACAAGAATGATCTCTACATTTCTTCTCTCACCATGACACAAGAACTAAAAGAGGGGTAGTTATTGGCTTCTTTCTGAGAGCCTACAGTTTTTCCAGTCCGCACGGTCCACGAAGAAGAATGTACATACATCACCAAACTCTTTTAGTTCACTACACTTATCCCCTACACTTCTTACGTGACTGCAGGAAAAAACGTGAGCCAAACACGTATCCCTCGCAAGACCACACCCCTATCAAATTGAAGAAAAGCCTACCAAGTTAATCGTTTTACGCGTCAGCAACGTTGACCCACTAATGTTTCAAAAATGTTGACAGAAAAACTGGCCTTAAAAATTCTACCAGCTCTTCAACTTCTTAGTAGGAACCTTATACAAAAACCCAAGCATGATTCTGGCACAAGTGCAGGAATTCTACACTATACCTTGTGGGGCGGTGTGACAAAGATATTGTAGGGGGAACGCCAGAACTCTGGACCATTTGGATTAGCAGAACACAAAAATGCTTGCAGAATGATGACCGGCAAAAAACGCATGTGTATCAACATAGAGACGATGTTGGACACCTCATGAAATTCATGAAGACTTAAACTAGTTATTAAAGAAGACGCCTTAAGACGGAGAAAATGCATGAAGCCGCACTATTTCTGTCGTAACACTATAAGACAAATATCCGGTAAGTTTACAGTATTCAAATTACTGAGCAAGAGGATATTACCCCATCATGGGAACTGGTGTTACATGATGCGCAAGTCCCCTCTCTTACATCACCCTACTTAGTTCTTTACTACCTACTAATATACTATACTACCACATCTACCCAGCATCACCTCACCTGACTCAAGCCACTTTATTAGTGTGTTTTTTAGTTTTCTCTCGTATGTAGGAATTGAGAAGCCCTAGTGGCGAAAGTTTCTAAATAAATGTCCTGAACTACTTCATAAGTGTTCTTTTTCATACAGAGTTGTGGATGTGTGGAACAATCTTCCCAGTAGGGTGATCGAGCTAGGACTTTGGAGGGTTTGAAAAAGAGATTGGACAAATATATGAGTGGGAGGGGCTGCGGTTTGTTGTGTCATTGGGTACGATAGTAAATTTTTGGGTAGATAATGGGTAGAAGGTCATTTTGATAGGACCTGCCTTGCATGGGTCAGTAGGCCATCTGCAGTGTTCCTCCATTTTATGTTCTCTGGTCATAAACAATACCTGGAATCGCTCCGCATCCCAACGTTTATGATGTTAATTTTGTCTTCAAATCTTACATCCACATTCAGGTTAGTTACTTGTTTTGTTATGTTTCCAACATGACTAAGAATTATTTACTTTGTTTACAGAAAAATTCATCGTCTTTGACTTCATATTTTTATTATTTCGTCAAGTTTATATGGGAGTCTTAATACTCTCAGCTTTAGTCTGGGCTCCTAACTACTCCTCAGATTTCTTCTGGAGTTTCTTAATACTCCTCAGCTTTTCATCGGAGGCTCTTAATACTCCTAGCTTTCTTCTTAGAGCTCTTGATACTCCTCAGCTTTTTCTGGAGTATTAATACTCCTCAGCTTTCTTCTGAGCTATCTAATATCCTCAGCTTTCTCTTCCGGAGCTCTTAATACTCCTCAGCATTCTTCGGAGTAACTCTTAATACTCCTCGGCCTTTCTTCCGGAAGCTCATAATACTCCTCAGCTTTCTTCCGGAGCCTCTTAATACTTCTCAGCTTTCTTCGGAAGCTCTTGATATCCTCAGCTTTCTTCCGGAGCTCTTCTAATACTCCTAAGCTTCCTTGCCGGAGCTCTAAATACTCCTCAGCTTCTTCGGAGCTTTAATATTCCAGCATTTCCGGAGCTCTTAATACTCCGCAGTTTCTTCCCAGAGCTCTTAATTACTTCTCGCTTTTCTTCCGGAGCTCTGTACTCCTCAGCTTTCTTCCGTGAGCTCCTTCATACTCCTCAGCGTTCTTCCTCGGTGCTCTTCATACTCCTCAAGCTATCTTCCAGAGCTTTTTGATACTCCACAGCTTTCTTCGGAGCTCTTGTTACTCCTCAGCTTTCTTCCGAGCTTCGTATACTCCTCAGATTCTTCGGAGCTCTTAATACCCCTCAGCTTTCTTAGGAGCTCTTAATACTCCTCGCTTTCTTCCGGAGCTCCTTAATACTCCTCATGGCTTTCTTCCGGAGCTCTTAATCTCCTCAGCTTTCTTCTGGAGCTCTTACATACTCCTCAGCTTTCTTCCGCCCCCCCCCCCCCCCGCAGCTCTTAATAATCCCTGCTTTTTTCGGAGCTCTCAATTACTTCTAAGCTTTCTTCCGAGCTCTTTAATACCCATCAGCTTTTCTTCCGGATGCTATTAATACTCCTCAGCTTTCTTCCGGAGCTCTTATACCCTCAGCTTTCTTCCGTCGTAGCACTTAAATCCTCAGCTTTCTTCCGAGATCTTAATACTCCTCAGCTTTCTTTCGGAGCTCTCAATACTCCTCAGCTTTCTTCCGGGAGCTCTTATACTCCTCAGCTTTCTTCTGGGAGATCTTAATACTCCTCATACTTTCCTTCTGGATGCTCTTAATACTCCCCTTCTTTTTTCCTATCACTCAGCTTTCTTCCGCAGCTCTTAATACTCTCAGCTTTCTTCCGGAGCTCTTAATAATCCTCGCTTTCTTCCAGAGCTTTAAGACTCCTCAGCTTCTTTCGGAGCTCTCAATACTCCTCAGCTTTCTTCGGAGCTCTTAATACTCCTCAGCTTCTTCGGAGCTCTTAATACTCCTCAGCTTTCTTTCTGGAGCTCCTTAATACTCCTCAGCTTTTCTTCCGGAGCTCTTAATACTCGCTCAGCTTTCCTTCGGGAGCTCCGGAAGAAAGCTGAGGAGTATTAAGAGTCCGAAGAAAGATGAGGAGTATTAGAGCTCCAGAAGTAAAGCGGAGGCCAGTATTAAGAGCTCCAGAAGAAAGCTCGAGGCGAGCTATTAAGCTCCGGAAGAAAAGTGAGGACGTATTGAGAGCTCTCCGAAAGAAAGCTGAGGAGTTTTAAGAGCTCTGGAAGAAAGCTGAGGAGTATTAAAGAGCTCCGGAAGGAAAGCTGAGGAGTATTAAAAGCCCCGAAAGAAAGCTGGGGAGTATTAAGAGCCCCAAAGGGAAAGTGGGGGAGTTTTAAAGAGCCCCAGAAGAAAGCGGGGATATTAAGAGCCCCGAAAAAAACTGAGGGGGTATTAAAGAGCCCCGGGAAAAAAAGCTGAGGAGTATTAAGAGCCCCGGGAAGAAAGTGGGGGGAAAAAGGCTGGAAGAAAGGAGGGTATTAGACTCCGAAAAAAAAGCTGGGGAGTAAAGAGCTCCGGAAAAAGCTGAGGGTTTTAAAGCTCCGAAAAGTGAGAGTTTAGAGCCCGAAAAAGCTGAGGAGTTTTAAAGAGCCCCGGGGAAAAAGCTAGGAGATTAAGGCTCCGGAAGAAAGCTGGGGTATTAAGGCCGGAAGAAAGCTGAGGGTATTAAGATCCGGAAGAAAGTGAGGAGTATAAGAGCTCCGGAAAAAAGGAAAGGGGTATAAGGCCCCGGAAGAAAGTGGGATAAAGAGTCCGGAAGAAAGTGTATTATTTAAGAGCTGGAAGAAACCCGGGAGTAAAAAGAGCCCCGGAAAGGGAGCTGGGGTTTTAAAGCCCCGGGAAAGAAATGGGAGTAAAAGAGCCCGAAAAAAGCTGGGGGTTTTAAGAGCTCCGGAAAAAAGCGGGGGAGTAAAAGAGCTGGGGAAGAAGCTGGGAAAGTTTTAAAGGGCCCCCGAAAAAAGCTGAGGGTTTAAAGAGCCCCGGGAAAGAAAAGCTGGGGATTTTAAGAGCCCCGGAAAAAAGCTGAGGAGTATTAAAGTCCAAAAGAAAGCTGAGGAGTTTTAAGCCCCGGAAAAAAACTGGGAGTATAAGAGCTCGAAGAAAGCTGGGGAGTTTTAAGACTCCGGAAAGGGAAAGCTGAGGAGTATTAAAGCCCAAAAGAAAGCTGAGGAGTATTAGACCCCGAAGGAAAAAGTGGGGGTATTAAGAGCTCCAGAAAAAAGCTGGGGAGTATTAAAGCTCCAGAAAAACGGGAGATTAAGAGCCCCAGAAGAAAGTGAGGGTAAAAAAGGCTCCAAAAAAGCTGGGGGGTTTTAAGACTCCAGAAGAAAGCTGAGGAGTTTTAAAGAGCCCAGAAGAAAGTGAGGAGTATTAAGAACCCCATATAAATTGAGAAAAAATAAAATAAAAAGAAAAGACATGAAGTTATTGGTAAACAAAAGATAATAATTTTTGTCATTGTTAAAACAAAAAAAACCAAAACAAGTAACAAAAAATGAATGTGGAGGGTTTA
>NW_026484494.1:0-17939 GCF_026875155.1 Cherax quadricarinatus | reverse complement strand
TCTTACAAGACACATTACAGTCTCACAAGACACATTGCAGTCTTACCAGCACCCTATAGTCTTACAAGACACACTGTAGTCTTACAAGACAAACTACTGTCTTACAAGACGCACTACAGTCTTACAAGGCACACTACAGTCTTACAGAAACACTACACCCTTTACAAGAGACACTGAAGTCTTACAAGACACACTACAGTTTTTACAAGACACACTACAGTCTTACAGAGACACTGAGAGTCTACAAGACACACTGCAGTCTTACAAGACCAATACTGTTTATAAGAAAACACTGCAGTCTTGCAAGACAAACTACAGTCTTACAAGACACAAGTCTTGCAAGACACGCTACAGTCTTACAAGACACACTGCAGTCTTACAAGACACATTACTGTCTTACAAGACACACTACAGTCTTACAAGACACACTACAGTCTTACAAGACACACTACAGTCTTACAGAGACAATTGTAGTCTTACAAGACACCTTGCAGGGTCTTTACAAGACCAGTACTGTATTACAAGACACACTGCAGTCTTGCAGGACACACTACGTCTTACAAGACACAAAGTCTTGCTAGACATGTTAGTCTTACAAGACACACTGCAGTCTCTTACAAGTACACTCTGCAGTATTACTAGACAGACTGCTGGTTTACAGACACACTGCCAGTCTTACCAGACACACTGCAGTCTTACTAGGACAGGACTGCTGTACTTACAAGACACACTACAGTCTTACAAGACACATACTGTCTCACAAAGACCCCCCCCTACAGTCTTACAGACACACTACTGTTTACTAGACACAATCCAGACTTACAAGACACACTACAGTCTTACACAACACAGTCTAGTCTTTAATAAGACACACTTCAGTCTTACACGGGCACACTTCAGTTTACAAGGAACACTACGGTTTACAAGACCACCTACCAGTCTTACAAAAGAAACCACTACAGTCTTACCAAGACACACTGTTAGTCTTACAAGGACGCATGAAGCTCTTACAAGACCACACTGTAGTCTTACAAAGGGACACACTACAGTCTCCCACTACAAGGACATTCTTCCAGTTCTTTCAAGGACTTCTACAGTATTTACAAGACCACTGCAGTCTTGCAAGACATTGAGCAGTTTGCAAGAACACACTGCAGTCTTACAAGACACACTTAAGTTCTTACAAGACTCTCTTGCAGTCTTACATTACACACTGCAGTATTACAAAGACGCACTACAGTTCTCACAAGACACACTGACAGTCTTACAAGCACCTACAGTCTTTCAAGACACACTCTAGTCATACAAGACTAACATATGTCTTTCAAGACGCACTACAGTCTTACAAGGCACACTACAGTCTTTACAAGCTCACTACAGTCTTACAAGGAGACACTGAGTCTTACAAGACACCACTACCGTCTTACAAGACACACTATCAGTCTTACAAGAGAACTGATAGTCTTACATGACAATCTGGCAGTCTTACAAGACACAATACTGTATTACAAGACACACCTGCAGTCTTGCAAAGAATCTCTCTACAGTCTTACAAGACTCAAGTCTTGAGGACACGCTACAGTCTTAAAAGACACATCTGCACAGGTCTTGCTAAGAAACATACTGTCTTACATGACACACTAAGTTTACATGGGAACACAAGCTGTCTTACAGACACACTACAGTCTTACAAGGGAACACACTAGAGTCTTACAAAACACAGTCAAGTCTTACAAGACACACTACGTCTTTACAACGAAACACTGCAGTTTATTACAAGACAATCTGCCAGTTTTTAAAGCACACACTACAGTCTTACAAGACACACTGCCGTATTACAAGACTAAACTGACAGTTTTTAAGACACACTACATTCATACAAAACACCACTGGCAGTCTTACAAGACACATGACTTGCAAGGACACCACTACAGTCTTACAAACAGACTGCAGTCTTACAAGACACATAATGTCTTACAAGGACACACTTACTGTCTCACAAAGAAACACTACAGTCTTACAAGACTCACTACTGTCTTACTAGACACCACGACTGATTGAAAAGATACATTACCAGTCTTACAAAAACACAGTCTAGTCTTTAAAAGTCACACTTCAGCTTACACGGCACACAACAGTCTTACAGCACACTACAGTCTTACCAAAGACAACACTACAGTCTTACAAGACACACTACAGTCTTACAGACAACCACTGTGTAGTCTACAAGACCACACTACAGTCTTCACAAGGACGCACTATGCTTACAAGACACATTACAGTCTTACAAGACATACTACAGTCTTTTCCTGCCACTCTACAGTATTACACGACACACTGTAAGCTTACAAGACACACTACAGTCTTACAAGACACACTGCAGTCTTACAAAACACTCTGCAGTCTTACAAGACACACTACAGTCTCACAAGACACACTACAGTCTTACAAGCACCCTACAGTCTTACAAGACACACTGTAGTCTTACAAGACAAAACTACTGTCCTTACAAGAGCACTTCAGTCTTACAAGGCACACTACAGTCTTACAAGACACACTACAGTCTTACAAGAGACACTGAAGTCTTACAAGACACACTGCAGTCTTACAAGACACAATACTGTATTACAAGACACACTGCAGTCTTGCAAGACACACTACAGTCTTACAAGACACAAGTCTTGCAAGACATGCTACAGTCTTACAAGACACACTGCAGTCTTACAAGACACACTACAGTCTTACAAGACTCACTACAGTCATACAAGAAACACTACTGTCTTCCTTGGACACACTACAGTTTTCCAAACACCCAATGATGTCTTACGAGACACACTGTCTTACATGACACACTACAGTTTTACAAGACACACTGCTGTCTTACTAGACACACTACAGTCTTACGAGACACACTAGAGTCTTACAAAACACAGTCTAGTCTTACAAGACACACTACAGTCTTACAAGACACACTGCAGTATTACAAGACAAACTGCAGTTTTTAAGACACACTACAGTCTTACAAAACACACTGCAGTCATATACAAGACACACTACTGTCTCACAAGACACACTACAGTCCTTACAAAGACACATACTGTCTCTTACTAGCACACTACAGACTTACAAGATAACTACATTCTTACAAATACACAGTCTAGTCCTTTAAAAAGTCACACTTTTCAGTCTACAAGGCACACTACAGTCTTACAAAAACTCCCCACTAACAGTCTTACATGAACACACTACACAAGTCTTACAAGAAACATACAGTCTTACCATAACACACTGCAACTCTACAAGACACATGACGTGCAAGACACTATCAACTACAGTCCTCACAAGACACAGTACAATCTTACAAGGCAACTACAGTCTTACAAAGTCACACTACAGTCTTTCAAGAATCACTTACGTCATTACCAAGACACACTACGTCTTGCAGACACACTCTAGTCTTATACAAGACACACTATCAAGTCTTACAAGGACATACTCACAGTCTTTCAAGGGACACAACTACTGTCTTACAAGACACACACCAATAC
Source organism: Cherax quadricarinatus (assembly GCF_026875155.1). Lineage (NCBI taxonomy): Eukaryota > Metazoa > Arthropoda > Malacostraca > Decapoda > Parastacidae > Cherax > Cherax quadricarinatus. The sequence goes on along the minus strand of NW_026484494.1, from coordinate 14,391 downwards.
AGTTCTTACAAGGACACACTAACAAGTCTTACAAGACATACTACAGTCTTACAAGACACACTACAGTCTTACTAGGACACACTACGTATACTACAAGACACACTACAGTCTTACAAAAGACACAACTCTAGTCTTACAAGGCCCAACTCCACTGTCTTACAAGACTCAATACAGTCTTACAAGACACACTTACAGTCTTACAAAGACACAATACAGTCTTACAAGGAGACACTGAAGTCTTATAAGACACACCTGTGTCTTACAAGGTACATTACGTTTTACAAGACACACTGCAGGTTTTCTTGCAAGACAACACTACCAGTCTTACAAGACAAACAAGGTCTTGCAAGACATGCTACAGTCTTACAAGACACACTGCAGTCTTACAAGACACACTACAGTCTTACAAGACTCACTACAGTCTTACAAGAAACACTACTGTCTTAAATGACACACTACAGTTTTACAACGAACACTGCTGTCTTGATCCAGACACACCTTCAGTCTTACAAAGACACACTAATCTTACAAAACACAGTTTCTAGTCTTACAAGACTGACACATACAGTTCTTACAAGGAACACTACAGTCTTACAAGACAATACAGTCTTACAAGACACACTACAGACTTACAAGGCACACTACAGTCTTACAATACACACTACAGTCTTACAAGATACATACGTCTTCCAAGTAACACTACTGTCTTACAAGACACCCACTACAGTTTATAAAACGCAGTATAGTCTTACAAGACGCCACTGCAGTTCTTAAAAAACACAATCCGTTTACAAGACACACTAGAATGTTACAAAACACACTTGCAATCTGTATGACACACTACAGTCTTACAAGGACACTATACTGTATTACAAGGACAATTACAGTTCTTACAAGACACACTACTGTCTTACAAGAAAACACTACAGTCTTAACAAGACCCTACTGTCATACTTAGGCACACTACAGTATTACAAGGCACAATACCGTTTATAAGACACACTATCTTTTTTCAAGACTCACTACCGTCTTACAAAAAACATTATAGTCATAAAAGACAGCACCCCAGTCTTACAGGCACAAAAACAGTCTTACAACTCTCACTACTGTCCTAGAAGACAACTACAGTTTAAAAGAACACTGCTGTCTTACTGGACACACTACAGTCTTACAAGGACACACTAACGTCTTACCAGGAAGCACTACAGTATTACAAGGGACACACCTGCAGTCCTTACAAAACAGCAGTTCTAGCCTTTACAAGGTCACACTACAGTCTTACCCCAAAAGGCACAATTCAGTCTAATCTCACAAGAAACACTTTCCAGTCTCTTCATGATACTACTGTATACAAAACACACGACTAGTCTTACAGACACCACTGCAGTCTTACAAGGCACACTACAGCCTACAAGACACACTTCTGTCTTAAAAGACACCACTACCCCCAGTCTTACAAGACACAACTACTGTCTTGCAAGAAAATTGAGTCCTACAAAGACACACTACAGTGTACAAAACCACACTACAGCCTTACAAGACACCACTACAGGTTAACATGGACACACTGAGTTATTACAAGAACACGCTATCGTCTTACAAGACACACTGCAGTCCTTACCAAGACACCACTACTCTTACTAGGACACACAACACAAGTTTCTTTACAAGACACACTACAGTATTACAAAACACAGTATAAGTACTTTATCAAGACGCACTATATAGTCTCATAAGGACACAATTACGTCTTACCAAGACACACAAGCAGTATTACAAAACAAAACTGATGTTCTTACAAGGACTACACTACAGTCTTACGAGGACCACACTACAGGTCTTTACAAGACACACTACATTCTTAACAAGGCATATTGTTAGTCCTACAAGGACACCAACATACCAGTTTTTTACTTAAACAAGGACAAACTACTGTCTTACAAGACACACTACAGTCCTACAAGACCACCACTGCAGTCTTTCAAGACACACAGGTCTCTTGCAAGACACACTACTGTCTTACAAGAAAGCACTACATTCTACATGACACACTGTAGTCTTACAAGATACACTACAGTATTATAAAACACAGTCAGTCTTACAAGACGCCACTGCAAGTCTTTACAAATCACAATACAGTCTTACAAGACACAATAGAATGTTAAAAAACACAACTGGTGAAATCTTGCAAGACCACACTTCAGTCTTACAAAGGCACAATTCAGTCTTACAAGACACACTACGGGTCTTACAAGACCACACTACAGTCTTACAAGACTCAATACATGTCTTACTAGTCACACTACAGTCTTACAAGGCACCCAATACAGTCTACAAGACACTCTACTGTCGTACAAGTACCACACTACAGTCTTACAAAACACCTTCTAGTCCACAAGGACACACCACAGTCTTACAAGGCACACAACAGTCTTACAAAGACTCACTACTGGATCTTAGGAAGAACACTACAGTCTTACAAGACACATACGTCTTACTAGACACACTACACTCTTGCAAGACACATACAGTCTTACAAGACGCACTACGTCTCTTCCATGATGCACTGCAATCTTCAAAACACAGTCTAGCCTTACAAGGATCACACTTTCAGTTTTTTACAAGGCACCTACAGGTTCAACAAGACAAACTACAGTCTTAACAAGATATACCACAGTCTTACAAAACACAGTCTAGTTTCTTACAAGACACCTCTGCAGTCTTTACAAGGCACACTACAGTCTTACAAGAACCACACTACAGTCTTACAAGGACACATACAGTCTTACAAGACAACACTACAGTTCTTACAAGAAACTTGTAGTCCTACAAGACCCACTTTATGTCTTACAAGACACCAACCTACAGTCTTACAAGACACACATTACCGTTTTTAAAGACACACTGTAAGTCTTACAGAAAGCTATCGTCTTACAAGACCACTGCAGTCTTACAGGACACAAGTCTTTGCAAGACACATACTGCCTTACAAGACACTCTTCAGTCTTACAAGAACACACTTACTTTACTAGACACACAAACAGTCTTTCAAGACACACTACAGTATTACAAAACACCAAGTCTAGTCTTACAGGACGAATATAGTCTCATAAGACAACAATTTACAGTCTTACAAGACACACTGCAGGATTACAAAACAAAACTGAAGTATTACAAGACCACTACTGTTCCTTACTAGACACACTACTGTCTCACGAGACCACACTACAGTCTTACAACGTTTTACTACAGTCTTACAAAACACAGTCTAGTTTACAAGACACACTTCAGTTTTTTACAAGGCACACTACTGTTTACAGGACACATCACAGTCTTACAAAGACACACTTACATTCTTACAAGACACATTGTTAGTCCTTACAAGACACACTACAGTCTTCAAGACACACTACAGTCTTACAAGAAACACTACAGTCTTTCTTACAAGACACACTGACAGTCCCTTCTACACAAGACACAAGTCTTGCAAGCACACTTACTGTCTTACAGTCACACTTTACAGTCTTACAAGAGGACACTTTCTATTACTAGACCACACTACGGTCTTCAAGACACACTACAGTAATACAAAACACAGTATTGTCTTTCAACAGACGACTAAAAGTCTTACAAGGCATTAATACAGTTCTTACAAAGACACACTACAGTCTTGCAAGGACAACACTACAGTCTTACAAAACACAGTAGTTTAGTCTAAAAGACGCCAACTACAGTCTTAAAATGCACGCTACAGTTTTAAAGACAACATCTACGTCTTAAAAGACACACTGCAGACTTACAAAAACAACAGTCTGGTCTTACAAGGACACACTGTAGTCTAACAAACACACAATATAGTCTTACAAGACACACTACAGTTTTACAAAACACACTGCAGTCTCACAAGACACACTGCAGTCTTACAAGGCACCACTTCAGTCTTACATGACACACTACAGTATTACAAGACACACTACAGTCTTCAAGACCACACTACAGTCTTACAAGAAAATTCACATTGTAAGTCCTTCAAGGACACCACTTACAGTCTTACAAAACACCACTTTCATGCCTTACAAAGACACACTACAGTTACAAAGACACACTGTAGTATTACAAGAAACGCTTATCGTCTTACAACACACACTGCAGGTCTTACAAGACACAAGTCTTTATTGACAATGACACACTACTGTCTTACAAGACCACTCTACAGACCCACCCCCCCACACTTACAAGACACACTACTTTATAGACACCACAACAGTCTTACAAGACACACTACCCAGTCTATCTTCACCATAACAACCACAGCCTTCACTACCTCTTTCCCAAAGACGCACTTATAGTCTCATAAGACTCAATACAGTCTTACAAGACACACTGCAGTTTTTACAAAAACAAACTGAAGTAATACAAGACACACTCAGTCTTTTACAAGAAACATCAGTCTTACAAGACACACTACTGTCTTACAAGACACATTGTAGTCCTACAAGACACACTACAGTATTACAAGACACACTACAGTCTTACAAGAGCACTACAGTCCTACAAGACACACTGCAGTCTTTCAAGACAAAGTCTTGACCAAGACACACTACCTGGCTTACATAGACACACTACAGTCTTATAAAACACAGTCTAGTCCTTTTACAAGACGAATGCAGTTTTACAAAACCAATACAGTATTACAAGACACACTAGAAATGTTACTAAAACACACTGCAATCTTGCAAGACCACAATACAGTCTTACAAGACACCACTACGTCTTTAAAAGGCAGAATTTCAGTCTTTCAAGGAACACTACGGTCTTACAACGGACACACTACAGTCTTACAAGCCACTTACTGTCTTACTAGACACACTACAGTCTTACAAGGCACAATCAGTCATAAAAAGACACATACTTGCCTTTACAAGACACACTACAGTCTTACAAAACACCCTTTCTAGTCTTAAAAGGACACACCACAGTCTTACAAGGCCACACAACAGTCTTACAAGACTCACTACTGTCTTAGAAGGACCAATACAGTCTTACAAGACACACTTTTACTGTCTTACTTAGGACCACTAAATCTTACAAGCACACAATTACAGTCTTACAAGACGCACTACAGTTTACAAGGGACCACACTGCAGTCTTACAAAGCACAGTCTAGCCTTACAAGACACACTACAGTTTTACAAGGCACACTACAGTCTCACAAGACACACTACAGTCTAACAAGATACACTACAGTCTTACAAAACACAGTCTAGTCTTACAAGACACACTGCAGTCTTACAAGGCACACTACAGTCTTACAAACACACTACAGTCTTACAAGAACAAATTGTAGTTCCTACATGACACCACTCTAAAACCAGTCTTACAAAAACACACTACAGCCTTCCAAGACACACTACAGTTTACAAGACACACTGTAGTCTTACAAGACACGTTATAGTCTTACAACACACACTGCAGTCTTACAAGACAAAAGTCTTGCAAGACACACTACTGTCTTACAAGACACACATACAGTCTTACAAGACACAATACTCTTTACTAGACACACAACAGTTCTTACAAGACACACTACCAGTATTCAAAACACAGTCTAGATAGTCTTACAAGACGCACTATAGTATCAATAAGACAACAATACAGAGTCTTACAAGACACATGCAGTCTTACAAAAACAAACTGAAGTCTTACAAGACCACACTACCGTCTTACATGACAAAACTTCACAGTCTTACATAGACACACTAACAGTCTTACAAGAACGTTGTAGTCCATACAAGTCCATTCACGTCTTACAAGACACACTACAGTCTTACAAGACAAACTACAGTCCTACAAGACACACTTTCAGTCTTTCAGTACCAACAAGTCTTGAAAAGACAACTACTGTCTTACAAGGCACCACTACAGTCTTATTACTAATACAAACTAAGTCTTACAAGATTGAAACTACCAGTCTGCAAGACACACTAACTGTCTTACAAAGACAACTACAGACTTTTAAAACAACCGTCTAGTCTTACAAGACGCACTGCAGTCTTCCAAAACACATTACAGTCTTACAAGACACACAGAATGTTACAAATCACACTGCAATCTTGCAAGACACACTACAGTTTACAAGACTACTACGTCTTACAAGGCCACAATACAGTCTTACAAGACAACCTACGGTTTTACAAGACACATTCGTCTTACAAGACACACTACTGTCTTACTAGACACACGACAGCTTAGGACCAGAAGGCACAATACAGTCTTTTACAAGACCACACTTCTGTCTTACAAGACACACTACAGGATTACAAAACCACTTATTGTCTTACAAGACACACCACACTCTTACAAGGGCACACAACAGTCTTACAAGGACTCACTACTGTCTTTGAAGACACACCTACAGTGTTACAAGGACACACTACCTGTCTTACTAGACTCACTACAGTCTACAAGATCCACATACAGTCTTTCAAGGACGCACTACGTCTTACAAGACACTGCGTCTACAAGACACAAGTATTGCTAGACAACATACTGTCTTACAAGGACACACTTAAAGTCTTGCAAGACATTACTACTCTTACTAGACACAAACAGTTTACAAGAACATACCAGTTTACACAAACACTGTCTAGTCTTACATGACGCACTATAGGTCTCATAAGGACACAATTACAGTATACAAGACACACTGCAGTATTACAAGGCACACTACAGTCTTAAAGACACACTTACAGTCTTACATGGACCACACTACAGTCTTACAAGACACATTATAGATCCTACTTGGACTATCTACAGTCTTGCAGACACACTACTGTCTTAAAGACACACTACAGTCTTAAAAGACACACATGTAAGTCTTACAAGAACACTACTGTTCTTACAAGAACACTTAGAGTCTTTCAAGGACCACAATTACGTCTTTCAGATACACTACAGTCTTACAAGTCACATTGTGTCTTACAAGTAGACACTACAATCATAAAACACAGCTAGTCTTACAAGACGCAATGCAGTCTTACATAACCATACAGTCTTACAAGACACATAGATTGTTTCAAAACACACTGCATACTCTGTAAGACACACTTCAGTCTTAAAAGACGCACTACAGTCTTACAAGGCTCAATACAGTCTTACAAGACCAGACTCTACTTGTTTACAAGAACACACTAGTGTCTTACAAGACACTTTACTGTCTTTCTAGACACACTACAGTCTTTCAGGGCACAATACAGTCTTACAAGGACACACTACTGTATTACAAGACACATACAGGTCTTACAAAACACTTTCTGTCTATTACAAGAACAAACACGTCTTACACGGCACACACAGCCTTAACAAGATCACGAACTGTCTTAGGTGAAGGATCAAACTACTCCTTACTAGACACACAACAGTCTTCAGACACACTACTGTATTATAAAAACCTCAAAAGTCTTGTCCTTACAAGTCGCACTATAGCCTTCATAAAGACACAATACAGTCTTACAAGAAAGGACCACTGCAGTATTAAAATATTAGCTGATGTCTTAAAAGAAGACTCAATACTGTATACTAGAAAAAATACAGTATCACAAAACCACATACTAGTCTTACAAGATATATTACAGTCTTACAAAACACAGTCTAGTCTTACAAGGACCACACTACGTCTTACAAGGCACATACTGTTTACAAGACACCCTACAGTCTTACATGACACACTACGTCTTACAAGACCACTTGTTAGTCCTACAAGGACAACAACTACAGTCTTTCCATGGACACACTACAGCTATTAACAAGACACACTTCAGTCTTACAAGACTCACTGCAGTATTACAGACAAACTGCCTGTTGTTAAGACCACACTTACTGTCTTACAAAACACTCCTGCAGGGTATTACAAGACACATGGACTTGCAGACTACCCGCTACAGTATTCAAGACAGACTGCCTGTCTTGACAAGACACACTACAGTCTTACAAGACTCACTTTACTGTCTCTCAAGGACACACTACAGTTCTAACAAAGACACACTAATGTCTTTAGTAGACACACTACCAGACTTACAAGATACACTACGTCTTACAAAAACACAGTCTAGTCTTTAAAAGTCACACTTCAGTCCTTACCAAGGCACACTACAGTATTAAAGACACTCTACAGTATTACAAGACACACTGCAGTATTGCAAGACATTAGTGCAGTCTTGCAAGACCAACTGCAGTCTTACAGCACATTAAGCTTACAAGACACACTGCAGGTCTTACTATACACCACTGCAGTCTTACAAAGACACACTAACAGTCTCACAAGACACACCTGAATCTTACAAGACCCCTACAGTTTTTGCAAGACGCACTGTGAGTTCTTACAAGACAAAACTACTGCTTACAAGACGCACTACAGTCTTACAAGGCACACTTACAGTCTTACATGGACACACTAACTGTTTACCAGAGACACATGAAGTCTTACAAGACAAACTACAGTCTTACAGACACCTACAGGTCTTTACAAGAGACATGAAGTCTTACAAGACACACTGCAGTCTTACAAGACACAATTCTGCTATTACAAGATACACTGCTGTCTTGCAAGACACACTAACAAGTCTTACAAGACACAAGTATTGCAATACCAACGCTTCAGTATTACAAGACACATTGCAGTCTTACAAGAACTCTACAGTATTAGGAAGACTCACTACAGTCTTACAGAAAACCACTACTGTCTTACATGACACACCACTTAACCGTTTTACAAGACAACACTGCTGTCTTCCTAGACACACTACAGTCTTACGAGACACATAGTGAGAGTCTTACAAAAAACACCAGTTAGTCTAACAAGACACTCTACAGTCTACAGACACACTCTGCAGTATTACAGTCAATCACTGCAGTTTTTAAGTACACTACAGTCTTACAAAACCACACACTGCAGTCTTACAAGGACCACATGACTTGCAAGACACCACTACAGTTCTTACAAGACTGGACTGCTGTAGTCTTACATGACACACTACTTCGTATTACAATGTCACACCACTGGAGTATACTAGTACACACTGCAGTCTTACAAGGACAGAACTGCCGTATTACAAGACACACTTACAGTTCTACAAGACACACTACTGTCTCACAGACACACTACAGTCTTAACAAGACACAATAATGTCTTACTAGACACACTAAAGTTTACAAGGGGGGCACACATACAGTCCTTACAAAACACTGTCTAGTCTTTACAAGTACACACTTAGTCTTAAAGGAACCAATTACAGTCTTATAAGACACACTGTATTACTTACAAGACGCACTACAGTCTTACAAGGACACACTGGAGTCTACAAGACACTCTACACAGTCTTACAAGAAATACTTCAGACTTTCAAGACACTTCTACAGTATTACAAGACACTCTGCAGGTCTTTGCAAGGACATAGTGCAGTTCTTGCACATGACCAAACTGCAGTCTTCAAGAAACACTTAAGTCTTATAAAGGACACAGTGCAGTCTTACAATACACAAGCAGTCTTACAAGACGCCCACTACAGTCTCCACAAGAACACAATGCAGTCCTTACAAGCACCTACAGTCTTACATGACAACGTAGTCATACAAGACAAACTACTGTCTTACAAGAACGCTACTACAGTCTTACAAGGCACACTACAGTGTTACAAGAAACACTACAGTCTTACAAGAGACACTGAGTCTTACAAGGACCACAATACAGTCTTACAAGACACCACTACACCTGTTCTTACAAGATACACTGAAGTCTTACAAGGAAACTGCAGTCTTACAAGACACATACTTGTTATTACAAGACACACTGCAGTCTTGCAAGACAACTCTTCAGTCTTACAAGACACAAGTCTTGCAAGAAGAAACGCTACAGTCTTACAAGGACACACTGCAGTCTTAAAAGACACCCTACATTTTTCAAGACTCAAAACAGTCTTACAAGAAACACTACTGTCTGACATGACACACACAGTTTTACAAGACCTTCTGCCTGGTCTTACTAGGACACACAACTAGTCTTACAAGACCACACTGAGTCTTTACAAAAAAAACAGTCCAGTCTAGTCTTACAGACCACTACAGTATTTACAAGACACACTGCAGTATTACAAGACAATACTAAGTTTTTAAGACACACTACGTATTACTTAAACACACTTGCAGTCTTACAAGACACATGACTTGACAAGACACAACTACAGTCTTTTACAAGACAGATCGTCCTTACAAGACACACTACAGTTTAAAAGACACACTACGTCTCAAGAAAGACACACTACAGTCTTACAAGACACCAATACTGTCTTACTTAGACGCACTACAGACCTTACAAGCTACAATACAGTCTTACAAAACCAAAGTCTATAGTCTTTATTTAAAAGTCACACTTCCAGTCTTGAACAAGGCACACTACAGTCTTACAAGACCACACTACAAGTCTTGCAAGACACATACAGTCTTACAAGGACACAATACAGTCTTACAAAGGACTCACTGTTGTCTTACAAGGACACACTACAGTCTTACAAGACGCACTGTGTATTACAAGACTCAATACAGTTTTCACAAGGACACACTGCAGTCTTGAAGACATAGTGCAGTCTTACAAGATACAAGGACACACTTGCAGTCTTACAAAACACTCTGCAGTCTTACAAGACACACTCAGTCTCACAGCCACACTTCAGGTCTTACAAGCACCCTACAGTCTTGTTTTTTTCCAAGACACACTTGTAGTATTACAAGACAAACTACTGTCTTACATGACGCCCACTACAGTCTTACAAGGCACCCTACAGTCTTCAAAGACACACTACAGTCACTTACAGAGAATGAAGTTTTCAGACACATTGCAGTCTTACATTACACAAACTGTATTACAAGACAAAAACTGACGTCTTTGCAAGACACACTGCTGTCTTACCAAGACCACACTACAGTTTACAAGACTCTCTTTCAGTCATACAAGAAAAACTAATGTTCATTCCATGACACACTACGTTTTACAAGACACACTGCTTGTCTAACTAGACCACACTACAGTCTTACAAGAACACACTAAAGTCTTACAAAAACACATTCTAGTCTTACAAGACACCACTACAGTATTACAAGACACACTTGCAGTATTACAAGACAAAATGCCGTTTTCAAGGACACACTTCAGTCTTACAAAACACACTGCAATCTTACAAGAACATGCACTTCAAGACACACTAGAAGTCATACAAGACAGACTGCAGTCTTACAAGACACACTACAGTCTTAAAGACGCACTACTGTCTCACAAGAACACCACACAGTCCTTACAAGACACACTTCTGTCTTACTAGACTCACTACAGACTTACAAGTCAAAGACACACTACCAGTCTTACAAAAAACACAGTCTAGTCTTTACAAGACAACTTCAGTCTCTACATGGCACACTACAGTATTACAAGACCACCCAACTCTAACAGTCTTACAAGGACACCAATTCAGTCTACAAGACAACAACTACAGTCTTACAAGTCACACTGTTGTCTTACCCTTACAAGACGCACTACTGTTCTTACATGACACACTGTAGTCCTAAAAGGGACACACTACAGTCTTACAAGAACATACTACAGTTTTCAAGACACTCTCAGTTTACAAGGACATCACTGCAGTTTGGCAAAGCCTTTGTGCTTGCAGTCTTGCAAGACACATGCAGTCTTGCAAGGACAAACTTACAGTCTTACAGACCACTGCTGTTTACTATTACACACTGCAGTCTTACAAGACACATTTCAGTCTCACAAGGACTCACTGCAGTTCTTACCAGCACCCTATAGTCTTACAAGACACACTGTAGTCGTACAGACAATTACTGTCTTACAAGACGCACTACGTTCTTACAAGGCCACGCTAGTCAGTCTTACATGACACACTAACAAGCCCCCTTACAAGAGACATGAAGTCTACAAGACACACTACAAGTCTTTTACAAGGACTCCTACTGAGTCTTAACAAGAGGACACTGAAGTCTTACAAGACAACTGATGACTTACAAGACACAATTCTGTATTACAAGGATTATCCAATGCAGTCTATGCAAGACAAACTCAGTCTTCACAAGGACACAAGTCTTGCAAGAACACGTACAGTCTTACAAGACACACTGCAGTCTTTCAAGACACACTACTGTCTTAGAAGATCAATACAGTCTTACAAGAAACTCTACTGTCCTCCTTACATGGACACACTTACAGTTTTACATAGACACACTGCTGTCTTACTAGACACACTTACAGTATTACGTGACACCACTAGAGTCTTACAAAACAAAGTCTTAGTACTTTACAAAGACACTCTACAGTTCTTACAAGACACAATGCAGTTTTACAAGACAAAATGCAGTTTTTAAGACACCACTACAGTCTTACCAATACCACACTGCAGTCTAACAGGGGACACATGTCTTGCAAGACACCACTACAGTCTTACAAGACAGAACTGCAGTCTTTCAAGACACACTCAATCTTACAAAGACCACTACTGGCCACAAGACACACTACAGTCTTACAAGACCCACAAACTGTCTTACTAGACACACTACAGACTTACAAGATACCTACAGTCTTACAAAACACAGTCTAGTCTTTTATAAAAGTCACACTTCAGGTCTTACAAGGAGCACTTACAGTCTTACAAGGACTTACAGTCTTACAAGACACACTAACAGTCTTACAAGGACACACTACAGTCTTACAAGACACCACTGTAGTATTACAAGATCACACTACAGTCTTACAAGACCACTCTGTATAGTCTTACACGCGCACACTACAGTCTTTAATAGACATACTACAGTATTCAAGACAATCTACTGTATTCAAGACAAACTGCAAGTCTTACAGAACACACTACAGTCTTACATGACCACACTGCAGTCTTAAAAACACACTGCAGTCTTGCCAAGACAAGACACACTACAGTCTAACAAGACCACTCTGCCTTCTACAAGCACCCCTACAGTCTTACAAGACACACTCTAGTCATACAAGACAAACTACTGTCTTACAAGACGCACTACAGTCTTACAAGGCACACTACAGTCTTACAAGACACACTACAGTCTTACAAGAGACACTGAAGTCTTACAAGACACACTACAGTCTTACAAGACACACTACAGTCTTACAAGAGACACTGAAGTCTTACAAGACACTGCAGTCTTACAAGACACAATACTGTATTACAAGACACACTGCAGTCTTGCAAGACACTCTACAGTCTTACAAGACACAAGTCTTGCAAGACACGCTACAGTCTTAAAAGACACACTGCAGTCTTGCAAGAAACACTACTGTCTTACATGACACACTACAGTTTTACAAGACACACTGCTGTCTTACTAGACACACTACAGTCTTACAAGACACACTAGAGTCTTACAAAACACAGTCAAGTCTTACAAGACACACTACAGTCTTACAAGACACACTGCAGTATTACAAGACAATCTGCAGTTTTTAAGACACACTACAGTCTTACAAGACACACTGCAGTATTACAAGACAAACTGCAGTTTTTAAGACACACTACAGTCATACAAAACACACTGCAGTCTTACAAGACACATGACTTGCAAGACACACTACAGTCTTACAAGACAGACTGCAGTCTTACAAGACACACTACAGTCTTACAAGACACACTACTGTCTCACAAGACACACTACAGTCTTACAGGACACACTACTGTCTTACTAGACACACTACAGACTTACAAGATACACTACAGTCTTACAAAACACAGTCTAGTCTTTAAAAGTCACACTTCAGTCTTACAAGGCACACTACAGTCTTACAAGACACACTACAGTCTTACAAGACACACTACAGTCTTACAAGACACACTACAGTCTTACAAGACACACTGTAGTCTTACAAGACACACTACAGTCTTACAAGACGCACTATAGTCTTACAAGACACATTACAGTCTTACAAGACATACTACAGTCTTTCCAGACACTCTACAGTATTACAAGACACACTGTAGTCTTACAAGACACACTACAGTCTTACAAGACACACTGCAGTCTTACAAAACACTCTGCAGTCTTACAAGACACACTACAGTCTCACAAGACACACTACAGTCTTACAAGCACCCTACAGTCTTACAAGACACACTGTAGTCTTACAAGACAAACTACTGTCTTACAAGACGAACTACAGTCTTAAAGGCACAAAGTTTTACAAACACATACTTCTTACAAGAGACACTGAAGCTTAAAGACATTTTGCAGCTTACAAGACCATACGTTTACAAGCACACTGCAGTCTTGCAAGACAAACTAATCTTACAAGAAAAAACCAAG
>NW_026484483.1:0-23684 GCF_026875155.1 Cherax quadricarinatus | reverse complement strand
CTCTAAACGGCCCATCAGCTATACTTCTTTCTCTAGAGTGCATTCATCAAAGAGCATTTCGTGCACTGCAACCTTTGGACATTTTAAATTTATGGTTAAGTGAGGGGAAAAAAGGCAAAACAAACTGAAAAAGGTGAAGGTATAGTGCTAAAACGCACTGAAAAGCTAACAATACGAAAATACATTTAAAAACCACCTTGTATTTTTTTGAGGTAGAAAAATCTATTACAAATTTAAATTAAAAATTTAAATATATTTTCAAAAATATAGATCACCACAAAAAAGTGATTTAAATCCCGGGGTACTTCAGAATGTAAAAATTTAAAAAAAAATATATAGAAAAAAAAAAGGCAAAATAGAGTAAATGGAAAAAAATACAAAAATAACTCGCACATAGAAAGGGAAAAAAAACTTATGACAACGTTTCGTCCAACTTGGATCTTTAACGGGTTACACACTTTTTTAATGACCCAAGTCAGATCGAACGCCCTCAAAGCCCATTCCATGTACGAGTTTTTGTGAAAAAATAATAAAATCAAAAATGGAAACAATTTTAAATTCCCAAAAAGACACCCCCAAAAAAAAACACTAAAAAACACTACCTATCCGGAAAATTCATTATAAATTTTTAAGAAACTTTGGGGGAAAATATTTTGAAAAAACAACTTTAAATTAGTATCAAAAATGTTCATTGTGGCATTAAAAATTCACTTACATTTGTTAAAATTTCTCGATAATTACCCAGTGGAAAGTGACTGTGGAAGAGTCGGGCTTTCATAATACGGAGTTTTGGGGTCATAGCTTGAGATTAGAGTGGGGGTAAAGTAGTTGTAGTAGTAGTTTAGGTACTGGTATTTGTTTGCAGTAATAGCAGTAGTAGTAATAGTAATGAGTAGGAGTGATTACTATTTGTTTTCCCTTCGCTAATTGTTCTTCAAGGGCTGGGGATAAAGTGGGAGTGAGGGGGGAAAACCTTTTATGATTCAAGGAGTTAGTTTTCCAAAAGACCCCTTAGTATGTCTGACACTTGTTCTGGGGTTGTTTTTCTGTATACCCCCGTCCACTCTCTTTAACAATTTTTTCTCCAGTTTCTTCTCTCTCCTCTCTTTCTCTCTCCCTCTCTCTCTCTCTTCTCTCTCTCTCTCTTCTCTTCTTACACTTCCCGCGGGATCTCACTCCCCTCCATCTTACTAATGAACGACTCTTCCTAATACTCGGAAAGAGCCTTTGCTTTAAATGAAAAGGGTTTTTCCAAAACCAATTTTTTTTAAACCCGCTCCTTTTTTCCCCCATCGCCCCGCGTTCGTTTCCATTATCTTTCCCCTTCTCATCTCTCTCTCTTCCCCTTCCTGCCTCCTCGTCACTTACTTTATTTTTCTCTCCTGCTGCCTACCTTTACATTGCCTGTGTGGTGTGGTGTTTGTGTGTGTGTGTGTGTGGGTGTGGTGTTGTGTGTTGTGTGTGTGTGGGGTTTTGTACTCACTTTGTTGAGGTTGCGGGGTCGATTCCAAAACCCAGGCTCTGTGTGGGTGTGGTGTGTGTTTTTACTCACCCAATTGTGGGTTTCGGGGGGCGATATTTTGCTCCTGGCCCGCTTCCCTACCCTACGGATCCTCCCTCTCTTGCTCCATGATTTTCATACCCCGTCTGAAACTATGTAGGTTCCTGCCTCCCACATCACTTGTCAGGGGTTCCACTTCCCAACAACTTGGGTGAAGAAATACTTCCAACTCCTCTGTCTCTGAGCCTTCAACTTCCAAATTGTGACCCCTTTTTTCTGTGCCCCTCTCTGGAACATCCTGTCTCTGTCCCCCAATCTACCCACGCGTATTTTGTAGGTGTCTGTATGTGGGGTGTGTTGTGCGTGTTGTGTGTATGTGTGTGTGTGTGGCTGTATCACCCAGTTGTACTCCCTGTTGAGGTTGCGGGGGTCGGCCGAGTTGCCCCGCCTCTTACTGATCGCTACTAGGGCACTCCCCTGAGCGTGAGCTTTATCATATCTTTTAAAGCTATGTATGGATCCCGCCCCCATAATCGCTTTTCCCCAAAATATTTTCCCCTTACTGCTCTTGTGGCGAAGAAAACTTCCTAAATCCCTGTGATCATTTTGCTTTTACTTCCAACTGTGTCCCAATCTCGGGAACATCCGTCTTTGTCCACCTTGTCAATTCCTCTCAGTATTTTGTATGTCGTTATCATGTCCCCCCTATCTCTCCTGTCCTCCAGTGTCGTCAGGTTGATTTCCCTTAACCTCTCCTCGTGGACATACCTCTTAGCTCTGGGACTAGTCTTGTTGCGAACCTTTGCACTTTCTCTAGTTTCTTCACGGCTCTTGGCTAGGTGTGGGTTCCAAACTGGTGCCGCATCTCCAATATGGGCCTAACGTACACGGTGTACAGGGTCCTGAACGATTCCTTATTAAGATGTCGGAATGCTGTTCTGAGGTTTGCTAGCGCCCATATGCTGCAGCAGTTATTTGGTTGATGTGCGCTCAGGAGATGTGCCTGGTGTTATACTCACCCAAGATCTTTTTCCCTTGAGTGAGGTTTGTAGTCTCTGACCCCCTAGACTGTACTCCGTCTGCGGCCTTCTTTGCCCTTCCCCAATCTTCATGACTTTGCACTTGGTGAGATTGAACTCCAGGAGCCAATTGCTGGACCAGGCCTGCAGCCTGTCCAGATCCCTTTGTAGTTCTGCCTGGTCTTCGATCGAGTGAATTCTTTCTCATCAACTTCACGTCATCTGCAAACAGGGACACCTCAGAGTCTATTCCTTCCGTCATGTCGTTCACAAATACCAGAAACAGCACTGGTCCTAGGACTGACCCCTGCGGGACCCCGCTGGTCACAGGTGCCCACTCTGACACCTCGCCACGTACCATGACTCGCTGCTGTCTTCCTGACAGTATTCCTGATCCATTGTAGTGCCTTCCCTGTTATCCCTGCTTGGTCCTCCAGTTTTTGCACCAATCTCTTGTGTGGAACTGTGTCAAACGCCTTCTTGCAGTCCAAGAAAATGCAATCCACCCACCCCTCTCTCTCTTGTCTTACTGCTGTCACCATGTCATAGAACTCCAGTAGGTTTGTGACACAGGATTTCCCGTCCCTGAAACCATGTTGGCTGCTGTTGATGAGATCGTTCCTTTCTAGGTTTTCCACCACTCTTCTCCTGATAATCTTCTCCATGATTTTGCATACTATACATGTCAGTGACACTGGTCTGCAGTTTAATGCTTCATGTCTGTCTCCTTTTTTAAAGATTGGGACTACATTTCCTGTCTTCCATGCCTCAGGCAATCTCCCTGTTTCGATAGATGTATTGAATATTGTTGTTAGGGGTACACATAGCGCCTCTGCTCCCTCTCCTCAATACCCATGGGGAGATGTTATCTGGCCCCATTGCCTTTGAGGTATCTAGCTCACTCAGAAGCCTCTTCACTTCTTCCTCGGTTGTGTGCACTGTGTCCAGCACTTGGTGGTGTGCCCCACCTCTCCGTCTTTCTGGAGTCCCTTCTGTCTCCTCTGTGAACACTTCTTGAATCTCTTGTTGAGTTCTTCACATACTTCACGGTCATTTCTTGTTGTCTCTCCTCCTTCCTTCCTTAGCCTGATTACCTGGTCCTTGACTGTTGTTTTCCTCCTGATGTGGCTGTACAACAGTTTCGGGTCAGATTTGGCTTTCGCTGCTATGTCATTTTCATATTGTCTTTGGGCCTCCCTTCTTATCTGTGCATTATTCGTTTTCTGGCTCTACGACTGTTCTCCTTATTCTCCTGGGTCCTTTGCCTTCTATATTTCTTCCATTCCCTAGCACACTTGGTTTTTGCCTCCCTGCACCTTTGGGTAAACCATGGGCTCATCCTGGCTTTTTCATTAATCCTGTTACCTTGGGTACAAACCTCTCCTCAGCCTCCTTGCATTTTGTTGCTACATATTCCATCATCTCATTAACTGGCTTCCCTGCCAGTTCTCTGTCCCACTGAACCCCGTTCAGGTAGTTCCTCATTCCTGTGTAGTCCCCTTTCTTGTAGTTTGGCTTCATTCGTCCTGGCCTTCCTGCTTCTCCCTCCACCTGTAGCTCTACTGTGTATTCGAAGCTTAAAACCACATGGTCACTGGCCCAAGGGGTCTTTCATATGTGATGTCCTCCGATATCTGCACTACTCAAGGTGAATACTAAGTCCAGCCTTGCTGGTTCATCCTCTCTCTCTCTCTTGTAGTGTCCCTTACGTGTTGGCACATGAGTTTTCCAGTACCACCTCCATCATCTTAGCCCTCCATGTATCTTGGCCCCCATGTGGGTCCAAGTTCTCCCATCGATCTCCTTGTGGTTAAAGTCACCCATGATCAGGAGCTTTGCCCTGCATGCATGAGCTCTTCTGGCCACTCTAGCCAGTGTGTCAACCATCGCTCTATTGCTCCGTCGTACTCTTGCCTTGGCCTCCTGCTGTTCTTGTGGTGGGTTATACATCACTGCTATTACCACCTTGGGACCTCCAGAGTGAAGTGTTCCCGCTATGTAATCACTTTCTTCTCCGCTGTCTCCTCTCTCCAGCTCATCAAAATTCCAGCGATTTTTGATCAGCAACGCCACTCCTCCACCCCCCCTGTTCCCTCTGTCTTTCCTCAGGATTTGGTATCCCGTTTGGAAAGATGGCATCTGTTATTACCTGTAAGCTTGGTTTCTGTGAGAGCTATGATGTCCGGTTGATGCTTCTTTGACTCTTTCATGCCATCCTCCCACTTATTTGTTATTCCATCAGCGTTTGTGTACCATACCTTCAGTTACCTTTCCAACACTGTGGTTTGGGGGGCCTGTGAGGGTGGGAGACCTGGTGGCATACTGGGGGATTCTATAGCTCGGTGTTGGGGGGAGGCTGGGGGTAGGGATTGTAGTGTTGTTGGGTGGGTGATAGGTTGTAGGGTTTTTCTGAGAATAGTTGTGTGTGTGTTGCCCTTGCGTTCTGTTCGCTCTGATGCCCTTGCTAGGTAAAGCACCCTTCGGGCAAACGTGTGGAGTGAATGAGGGTAAAAAGTTTTTTTTTTTCGGGCCACCCCTCCCTTGGTGGGAATGGGCCATGTGATAATAAAAAAAAAAAAAAATTTCAAAAAGATAAACACTTTATTATTTTTTAAGGAAAGAAAAAAAATTGAAATATAAAGGGTGTATCTACTTGAAAGAAAATGAAAAATAAAATGGAAAAATGACATTTGAATACAACGCTAGTATGTACAGTTATACTGGGGTGTCTGGGGGGTTGACACCGTCTGTAGAAATTGTGCCGGTGCTGATGAGGGGGGGGGGGTCACATTTTGTTGGGACAACCCCCAACGACTAGTTCTGCACAGAGTCTACAGTCGAATAATCAGTCCAGATGAGGGGGGGAAACCGGGTTTTTCCACTAAAAAGTTTGGGGGGTAGTGCCCTGTACAATTAATCAGGTGGGTAGACAAAAAGTGACGTCTCATGGGCTGTTTCAGTCCCTCTCCTCAACACTTTTCTTTGGGTTGGCGGGTGACCCGAAATGTCATTCCAAGGGTTGGAAAAGAGACGGGTTACCACGCAAAAACACCTCCATGATAAGTGTAAGATACTTAAAAAAGGGGGTGATTATCAAAAATTTTTCATGTGGAGTTTAAAAAACTAAAAGGGAAAAAGTTTTTTGGTCAAAGTGAAGCTTTAGCCAATATCACAGAATAGGAGCAGAGGTTTTTTATTACGTTGGGGGAGTGTGATCGAGTGATTACTTTTTGGGCCCCGGAGCCCCACCGTTACCTTCATGGGGGGAAAAAAAGGGAGGGGGGGGGGGGGGGAGGGGATCGGGAGTGGGCGCCCCACCTTAAAAGCAGCCGGCAATCAAACTATCGTTACCATTCTCGTTTGACCCCTATTTTTGAATTTTTCCCCCCTCCAACCCCCAAAATTCACCCTTTTCTAGAAGTGCAGATTCGTGCCCTCAGCTTTCCTCATAGGGAAGATTTTAATACATGGGATCTCTTTTTTGAAGAACAACCTGAGGACTTCATTATTTATACTTTTTGCATGAGCCAAGGTTTCTGTTAGTTTATTTCGAAACATGGCACTTTTTGTCTTGGTTTCAAATTACTGTAACCAGAACCCAAAATCCTTTTCGAAACTGAATGTTAAGATCACATTATTATTTTTAGTGGCTGGTTATTTTCCTGAAAAATTTAGAATTTTTGAATTTGTCAAATTTTTAAAACTGCATCTGCCATTCTCCGACCATTGCACGTCTTTTCAATTCATCCGGGAGTGCTCTAATGTCCTCATTAGAATGAATTGGACGGCCTTTTTGGGTGTATCAGCAAATTTGCTTAGTCGCTATTTTTCCTCAGCATTCTTTAAGAAAATTGTAAACAAAAAAGGGGCCCATCACGCCCTTGTGGAACACCGGGGTGTGACGTTTTCCCTTTTGTTTCTCCCCTTTAATGCAAACTCTCTGCTCCTTTTTGTCACCTTGCCTTTTCCCCGGGAAAAAATTTCTCCTCCTATTTCGTGCCCCTTAAAGTTTTCTCAACACTTTGATGTGGAAACCCTATGAAGTCCATACACAAAAATCATATTCAATACCATGATTTCCCTTTCAAATCCCTTAGGAAGAAAGTTAGAAAATTTCGTAAAAAAAATGCCCCTTTTTAAAACCGTGTGCGATTCATTAATAAATTTGTCTTTCAAATGGCTACGAATTGCTTCGGCAATTATGATTCGATAAATTTACCAACTAGAAAGTAAGACTTTTTGGTCAATAATTCAAAGAAGGACCTGTCACCTGCCTTGAAAAACGGGTATTACTTTTCCCATTTTTCACTTGCTGGACTATGCCAATTTGTAGTGTTTAAATTGAAAGATTTGCCAAAGGTTTGTAAGTTCCTTTTACATTCCTTTAACACCCTCACTAAAGTTCATAAAGCTTGAGGATATGTTGGGTTTTAATTTCTTTTTTGCTGAGGACCATATCACTAGTTACGTAATGTGCATTTTTTCCTGTCCTTTTCTATATAATTTATATTTTTTTTGGAATTTTCCCATATCTTTTGAAAAAAATTAGAGGAACAGGGTTGAAAAGTTACACATTTTCTTATCACGTCAGTGATTGACCGATTTCCTTTTAAATGGGCCAATCTTGTCCCTAATCTTACTTCTGTACGCCTGAAAAAACCCTTTTGCGACTTTAGCTTTTATAAAACCTTTTTTTCTTTTTTATTCCCTTTTTTTTTTGCTTTCTTTAATTAAATATTTATTTCTTAACTACCCTTCCCCCCTTTTGATAACCTATATATGCCTCCCCTTGCCAAGGATGTTTTAATCTATTTTTTATATTTGGAATAATTTTTTTTGATCTAATTTTCCTACTCCGGGCAAAAGTCATCTGGGCAGCTAGCACTTGTCTGAAAAAATATATTGGGAGCCAACCCTACCTACGTGACCCATAAGGTCATCCCCAAATTTTAAACACCCAGGAATTTTTTCAGTCCCATAAGTAGGCCAAGCGAAAATCTGGAACAGCATTGATTGCAGTTATCGGATAATTCCCTATATATTTAAATTGGGTAATTTTGATCACTTTCCTTAGCTTATCATTTAAACCCCAAATTATTAATATGACTTTTTGTTGGGAAGAACCAAGTCAAGCGATTTTTTCCTCTAGTAGGTTTACCACAAACTTTTTTAAAAAACAACCCTGCTTACAAGAAAGCCCCAACATTTTCATATCTAGCGCCCTATGAATTTTGTCGCATAGCAAAACCCACCGCATTCCTATAAGGTTTTGGGGGCCCGTAAATCACACCCAAAATTTTTTTTTCACGCCTTCGAGAAACTGTAGCCCGACAGATTCTGGTCCGATGTTTTAATATTACAAATTGTTAACACAACAGTTTAAAATTTTCCTGACGTAATCGCCAACCCCAAAAACCCTGTTGCCCTTCAGTTGGAATAGTTTATAACCTGTATGTTCATCAGAAGGGTTTTCCTATCTTTTTAAGTTTAAAACCCGGTATTCATTATGCAATAAGTCCATATTACTTGCACTTGCGAGTAAACTTAGATCATTTTAAATTTTTTAGATCCTACTATTTTTATAGTAAAATTAAGGGAACTTCACTCGTTGCCCCCATACTCCTTTTTTTTGTTGAGCAATTGCTTTGCCTTTCACAACTTTTTTTTTGAATATTTTCTTTTAAAAAATCCCGGGTATCCCGGGAACATTGCTGGGTTTAACCCTAATGTGCAGCCGATGTTTCCCACAAACCCCATGCCTCTATAAACTATCAGTTTAAATTTCCCAGACAAGCATAATGACCGCCTCAAACGAAAATGGGTAATGAAACCACTCCATTCCCCCTACGTATATGCTTGCCAAAGAATTTGTCACGATACCAATGGATGGGATTGAAGTTCCCTTTCAGTACCTATCTAGCCCGCAATTTTTACCAATTGCCCCCAGACATCCCTTCTTACCCATTCCCTTTTAGCCAAGATGTACTATGATGGGATCCCCCCTTAGACCGATAAATTCTTGGCTAACCGCACTTACCAGTAGATCCTGTTCCTGCCCCTTTCCCCGGGCATTTCCCCCAGCACGAGCAGATAAAAGGGCTTTTTCCCATTACCCGACAAATAGTATCCAACCCTGACTATGTCACCAAAACCAGTCCTGGAGGCACACCCTCTGCTGACCTTCCCATCTGTGTTTTAAAAAGGGACGGCCAAATATCTTATCTGAGAATTCATACAAATTTGAATACCTACCCTTTTTAGCAGGGGAGCCATTTGGACCCTTTACCCTCATAACCGCTGAAATACCTCGCGTGGGGAACAGAGAATCTATTTCCCCCTTCAATCTTCTCTATTAGCCTTCCTTATCTTCCTTCTTCCTGAAGTGAACCATTTTCCCCTTAAAACGGCTGCAACTCTTTTTGCTCACTGCTGGATCCTTTTCTTTACCTGCACCAACCACTCATCACTCCAAAAAACCCCCCTAGGCAAAACTTCAGCCTCCTATTTTTTCCCGAAGAGGTAGAACCCCCTTCAACACTTTAAACTATGTTGTTTCCTGCCTCCCTACTTCATTTCTAGTTATTCCACCTCCCTTTAAATCTATAACCAAAAAAATACTTTTTCCTCCCCGTTTCACCTGAATCCCCAACTTTCAACGGGGACCCCCGGTTTTTTGGTCCACCGGTTCCCCCCTACCCGCTTCCACCTTTTTTCCCAAATTCCATCATTTTTTGGGTGTTGTCAATCCCCCCCTTATCCCCCGGTCCCCATGTCGTGGGTCTTTCCATAACCTCTCCCTCGATAACAGACCACCCCCCACTTCAGGGAAGTCATTTTGGGGAAAAACCCTTTTCCCCTTTTTAATTTTTTTGAAGTGTTTAAACCAAAACGGGGGTTTTTCATACAAAGTCTGCTTGCCCAATAGGGGCCTAGGGACGCAATGAACAAAATTTAATATTGGTAGAATTACCGACAAAAATTGTTAAGAAAAAAATGACACAAATACAGCAATGTGACTTTTTAATTGGGGCAGTTTTTTCGCTCTCCGGGAAAGTTTTTGAAAGCTGTTACAAACAATCCCGGGACACAGGGGGGAATAAAGGCTCAGAGTGAGGTGTAAAAAATTTTGTTTACATTTAGTTATACAGGGGAAAATTTCAGCGGGAACTGAGAAAAAAAAGGGGGTTTTACAAAACCCAATGGATTGAAGCATAAAAAATGGGTTTGGGGAAAAAATTATATGAAGGGGTTTTGGGGAAGGAAAGTTTTCATTTGCCCCTTTCCCTCTGTTACATAAAACTTTAAAAAGGAGGAACACTCCCAGAAAGGCCCCTTTTGGGCCCCCAAACGGGGCATGCCCCTTTTATGTAGTATGAATTATGTGATGGCGGGTTTAACGTTTTCAGGGGGTTTCCGCAAGATTTTCAGAGATAAAGAAGCTGCCTTTTTTTTGGGTTTGTGTTAGTAACAACTTTAAATGCTGATTAAAGGGGCATTATTTTTTCTGCGAAAATTTGCCTTTACTATTTCAGTTTTTTAATTTTTTCGTCCAGTATTGCTTTATTTTTCGACTTTAAAATTTTTTCTAGTTTTCCCGTCAGACAGTTTCTCCTACCTGCTTTTTTTTACCTGGGACTTCCGCGGCACTTTGGGGCTGCTTTCTTTTTCTATCCCCTGTTTTCCTATCACAATTTTTTTAATTTCACTACTACTTCCCCCAAAACACTATCACTGCATTTTCTCCTTTTATACTACTACTAGTCCCCGCTACTACCACTTTTACTATTACTACTAGTACTACACCCCCAAACTTTTAAACTACAAACATTTCTTAAAAATTCAAACAAAACTACTTCAAATTCTATTCCGCCTTTACTTCTTCCCCCTCCCCCTTTCTGTCGTTTTTCCCTTTCTCTGCTGTTTCCTTTTAAAACTCTGTCGGGTTTCTGTTTTTTCTCTCCCATTTCGCCATTCCCAATTTAAAAATTACAACTACTTTTTACTACTACCACTGCTCCTTTTTAAAACCCTCGGTTTTCATCTTACGCTTAAACGGAACAACACTACAACTATTTACTACACTCCCGGTCTTTTTTCCCAGTTTTAAATTAACTCTCCCCCTGCTTCCCCTGCCCTCTTGTGAAAATTTCCCGGGTCTTTTTTTCCCTCTTTAAACTTTCTAAGTCGATTTTTAATTTTGTGTACTCAATTTTAAATTTTTAAACCTTCTTCAAGCAAAAAATTTTTAACATGAAAAAAAAGGTGAATTTGATAGGTAACTACGAAGGAATGTGCAACGTAAAACTGAACGTAAAAATTTAAAATTTTAACATGAAATTTTTTTAAGGTGAACTTTAAAGTGAATGTGTTTGAAAAAATTGGGAAGGTAAATGTTAAAGGCTTACTGCAGGTAAATGTGAAAGGTGAAGGATACGATACCATCCCGGATGATTTTAAAATGGGAAAAGAAAAAACGGGCTAAGAAGAAAGGGTTAAAAATGAAAAAAAAAATAAAAAAAAATGGTGAGTAAACTTCCAAGGGCCTAAAATGAAAAAAAAGGAAATAAAAGAATATTACACGAAAAAAAACCATACCAGGGGCGGGGTTAGAACCCGCGATCAAAGAGTTTTCCAAAAACTCCAAAACCGTCGGGGTTAGCCACGGGACCAGCTAGCCACAAAAAAGATTCATCCAATGGGCTCTACCCACCCCTTTGGTCGGGTTTTTTTTTGGGCAATCGTGCATTACGATTTCGGATACGCAAAAAACCCCGGCCCCTAAAAGAGAAAGCTTACGAGGGGACTTTTCGGCCCCGATTTTGACCACTAAACAAAGTCACACAAAGGGAAGGGGAGAAAGGCGGCAAATATGGGGCAGGAAAGGGGGAGGTATGGGTATAGTAGTAGATACAAAAAATTGTAAAAAAAACCCGACAGGATAAAATTTTAAAGACACATGCAAAACCCCCCCGGGCACCCCACATCGTAAAACTTTCCCGCCATCCACCCACCACAAAAGGCAAAACCCCCCAAAAACAAAAAAAAACCAGAGGGCCGCCCATGTGTTTTAAAACGGGAATTTTTTTTAATTCTCTTGCAGTATACAGTATTTTTAATTAAACAAGGGGGACGGAGAGTGCAGATGTGTTACGAAACGTTACACATTATTTATTTTTTGTTTTGGGGGGGGAAGGTTTGTATGATGTATATGTGTACACTTTGTATGTTAATGGGGTTCGTATATGTGTTTGTAGGGATGTATATGGGGAACACAGTATGTATTATGTTTTGTTCGTATAGTGTGTTTTAGTGATGTATATTTTGTACACAGTATGTAAAATAGGGTTGTTCGTAAGTGTTTTTGTAGTAAATGTGAAAGGGGGAACACATGTTTTAAAAAATTTTTGTTCGTAGTGGGGTTTTTGTAGGGATGTATATGTGTAAAAAAATTGTATGTATAAAGTGTTTTCCGTATTAGTGGGGGGTATTGATTTTATATGTGTACACATGAAATTATAATGTGTTTTCCCGATTAGTGTGTTTGGATGATTTTTAGGTGAGATGAAAGTAAAAGTAAAAAAATCAAAAATCTTTTTTGGGAATTTTACAAAATAATTCAGAAAAAAACATGACACATTTCTTAGTTTAGCTTAGTTTGGCGGACTCTGGTCACCTTGCTGACTCTGCTGTCAACCTGACGGACTCTGTTGTCACCCCTGGCTGATTTTGTTTGGTGCAGCTTCTCCCCTCTGCTGTCACCCCTGGAACTGCTGACAATACCAGGTAAAGTTTAGTCAAAATTTAAATGATTATAGAAGTGATAAAAAAGATAAAATTAAATAACATAAAAGATGACATTTTGAGAAAGTAAAGGGGTAATCTGGGGATCAGGGGTTTTTAAACCGAAATACGAATTTAAAACAACACTTATAAAAACCCAAAGTTGAAACTTGGCTGTATTTAAACTGGGGAAAAAATATGACGTTTTTAAAGGTTAAAAAATTTTTACTTAATCTTAGTAATGTTAGGTAGCATAGATAAGGGAATTAAGTTTTTAATATGCAAGAAAGGCGGTAAAATTGTCCAAAAAAAAGGGTTTTTAATTTTGGGTTGCTTGATGCCCACTTGTGATCTTAGAGACGGGGGATGCCCGCTGTATTTTTGGTTTCCAAGAAAAAAATATAAAATAAACAAGCCATCAGTAGCCCCAGATTTTAGTGTAAAAAATTTTTTTTAAAATTGTTTTTAAAACTCTTTTACCCCCACACACACACACCCCACAACACACACACACACCCACCCCACACACACCAACACACAACAATCAAAAACACACACATCTGCGACCTTCACATTCATTGACGAAACAAGAGAAACAAAAATTAAAAAATTTTTTTTTAAAAGTTTTCAGGGGGGGAATTTAGAGATTCGCTTTTTGGACACTCATAAATTTACACAATATTGAAAACCCCATACAAAATGTGAAAACCACACAAAAAGTCAGTGACACCAACCTTTAACGTAAACATTGCATTTTATTATTACAAAATAACATGTACACGGACACCCTTACATAAAAAACACTTAAGCAAAACATTCATTCATTCATACATAAGAAATGTATACATGACCAGCCCCTTCACTAGGTCACAAACGTTTCGCGTCTTATATTTTCATGTTTCACAAACAATGTCTCAAAAATACCGAAAAACCACGTAAAAAAGGGGAATTTGTAAAAATACATATATATTGTTTTTTGGTGCGCTTGTTAGTCTTTCAATGTCAATGAAAATAAACCCAAAAATAAAAAAAAAATGAAAACAGTGTAATTTTTAAATACAGTTTTAAAAGGAAAGGAAAAAAGGGTTTCTTCAACCCTTGGACTTTCCCCCTACATAAAATAAAAACACTTACAAATATTTTTAAAACTGAAAATAAGCAAGAAAATCTCTACTTAGACTAAATTCTACTGTAAAAAAAAAAAGGGTTTCCCCAAAAATTTTTAACTTTAAATTTAAAGCCTCTCGGGGGGGCGGAAACTTGAGGCGCTTGGGGGTCAGCTTGACCTACGGTCCAGCTGTTTTTGGTGGATGTAATTTCTGACGCAGTTTTTCTGTGGGTGGCACCTCCTTTAATTTTCCCCCCCACCTACAGTCTCTACCTAGACCGGGTAGACAAGACCAAGTTTTTCCCTGCAGCCCGGGGCCCCTGGGAAGGGGCAACCGCTGACCTGGGGAAGTGGGGGGAAAGGGGGTCCACCTGAGGTGACATAAATGGACTCCTGGGGACACTGATTTCCCGGGAAGGCAAACCCCGACTCTGGGGAAGTGGGGAAGGGGGTCCACTCCGGGGATACAAGTAGAACCCCCTGGAAACTGAAACCCCGGGGAAAAGGGAAACCCCCGACCTTAGGTAAGTGGGGAACGGAAGACAAACCGGGGCGGCGGATGGATTCCCTTGATTCATAAAAATTGGGGGAAAGGGTTTTTGGGGGAAGGGTGACCTTGGGGTTTTTGGGGGGGAAGGGGGGACAAACCGGAGGAGCGGATGGATTCCTTGGGTACATGAACCCGGGAAGGGCAGAAAACGTGAGGTTGAGGCGACCTTGGGTAAGTGGGAAGGGGAAAACATCCGGAGGGGGGAGCGGGTGGATTCCTGGGTACATAACCTGGGGGAACAAAAACATAAGTTGACGACCTTGGGGAAAATGGGGAAGGGGAGACCTCCGGCCCGGAAAACGGATGGGGTTCCTGGGTACATGACCCCAAGGAAAGGGAAGAATAAACCCCGACTCAGAGGGAAATGGGGGGAAAGGGGGTCCACTCAGGGGACACAAGTGGGCCTTTCCCGGGACAAATGAAACCGGGGGGGCACCGCCGACCTTTGGTAATGAGGGGGAAAGGGGGAAAATCCGGGAGCGGGAAAGGATTCCTGGATTTTATAAACTTGGGGAAGGTTGGGGGAGGGCTACCTTGTGTAAGTGGGGAAGGGGGGAAAATCCAGCGAGCGGATGGATTCCGGGTACAAAGAACCTGGGGGGGCATGAATACGTGAAGTTGAGGGGTGACCTTTTGTAAGTGGGGAAGGGGAGACACCCGGGGGTAGACGGGGGATTCCCTTGGGTACATGAAACCTAAGGGAAAACAAAAATACCCTGACTCCCGAGAAGGGGGGGAAGGGGGGTCCCCCAGGGACACAAGGAGACCCGGAGACACTGATCCGGGGAAGGGAAAACCCCCGACCCCTTTGGTAATGGGAAGGAAGACATCCCGGGGCGAACGGATGGAATTTTCCCGGATTCAAGAACTTGGGGGAAAGGTTTTTGGGTTTGGCTGGACCTTTGGGGAAATGGGGAAGGGGGGGGGCATCCGGGCGAGCGGATGGATTCCTGGATACAAGAAAACCCGGGGAAAGGGATGAAAAACATTCCGTTGAGGCTGCCCCTTTTGTAAGTGGGGAAGGGGAGCCCCTCCGGGGGCGAAAAATGGATTCCCCGACACATGAACCTGGGGGGCCCAAAAGGCGGAAGGCAAAAGAGAGAGAGAGAGAGAGAGAAGAGAGGCGAGGCTGCCTTTGGGAAATGAGAAAAGGGGGGAAAACCGGGGGCCCCCGGGGGGATTCCGGGGCACATGAAAACCGGGGAAACGGGGGGGGGGGACCTTAAAGAAAAACCACTGACCTCCCACGTGGGAAGGTCGGTAACTCCCAAAATAACTCCAGGGGACGGGGGTTTGCAAATAAGTTTTTAATTTTTATTATTATTTAAATTTCTATCATAATTCAAGATTGGATTTTATTTTGGGTTCAAAAGGGGTCGACCTCAAAATAAACTAATTTTGGCTTTTTCCCACTCCACCTCCCTGGGCAGTAACCAAAAGGGGGTGGGTTTTTCCCACTTTCCAAACCCCCCTGACCCGTTAAACCACGGGATGTTTTTCCCCCTTTCCCGCGTCCCCACGTAAACCACGGTGGCG
This sequence comes from Cherax quadricarinatus, assembly GCF_026875155.1. Taxonomy (NCBI): domain Eukaryota; kingdom Metazoa; phylum Arthropoda; class Malacostraca; order Decapoda; family Parastacidae; genus Cherax; species Cherax quadricarinatus. The sequence goes on along the minus strand of NW_026484483.1, from coordinate 8,190 downwards.
TTATTTCCCCCCTCCAGCCTCCCCGACAGTACCACGGTGATGTTTTTCCCACTTCCCCGCCTCCCGGGCAGTAACCACGGTGGCGTTATTTTCCCCCTCCAGCCTCCGTGGGCAGTAGCCATGGGGGGTTTTATTCCCACTCCAGTTTCCCCGACAGTAACCACGGGGAAAGTTATTTCCCAACCCTTTCCCTTCCCCCGACCTAGCCACGGTGGGTTTTTATTTCCCCCCTCCCCTTTCCCTACAAGCCACGGTGAGGGTTTTATTTCCCCCCCTCCCTCCCTGGGCCCGTACCACGGGGGGGGGGCCGGTTTTTTCCCACTCCCGCCCCCCTGACAGTACCCACGGGGGATTTTTATTCCCACTACCGCCCTGACATACCACGGTGGCGTTATTTTTCCCCCTCCAGCCTCCTTGACAGTAAACCACGGTGATTTACCCCCCCCTTTTCCCCGACATACCAAAGGTGATGTTTTTCCCCCCCACCTCCCTGACAGTAGCCAAGGGGGTGTTTCTGAGTTTTTACTCTTCGGTTACTGTAAATGTACTGATCTTCTGTGTTACTGTACTGATCTTCGGTTTACTACGGTTCTGATCTTCGTGCTACTACGTAAAATGATCTTTTAGGTTTTCGGGACTGGGCTTTTTTTGTTACGTACGATGTTTACGTGGGTCTAAATGTTTTTGTAATTTTCGGTACACCCTTTTGTTACTTTTCTGTGACAAGTGTTGAAAAATGAGCACATCTGTTTTTTAACTCTGGGGTCAATTTCTAAAAATTTTATAGAATTACCGACAATATGTAAAGTAAAAGGACACAAATTTCAAAAATTGACTTTTTTTTTGTGGGAATTTTACTGTGACTTTTATTGGGGGCAAATTTTTCTGTGACATTTTATTTTGACATTTTATTTTTTGCTCTCCAGGAGCTTTTTTTAACCTTTACAAAAAAGTCCCTGGGGCACGATGGGGATATATAGCTTTGAGTAGGTGTATTTCAGGTGGTGTAGTATAGTAATAAATATTGGGAGGTGGTTTAAATAGTATAATATAAAAATTGGGAGGGGGTAGTAGTAGTAGTAGTAATATAATATTTCGGGGGTAGTAGTAGTAGTAAATATAATATTGCAGGTGGTATAGTATAGTAATATAAAATTGGGAGGTGGGAGTAGTATATAATAAAATTATTGCAGGTGGTAGTATAGTAGTATAATTAAAATTTCAGGGGGTAGGATAGAAATAATAAATATTGCCGGTGGTAGTAGTAATTTTTAATATAAAATTTCAGGGGTAGAAGTAGTAGTAATATAATTTTTCAAAGGGGGGAAATTGTAGTATTTGTAAATAAAATTGGCCCGGGGGTAATTTGTAGTAGTAATAAATATTGCAGGTGGTTAGTAAATAGTAATATAAATTTTCCGGTTTAGTAAGTAGTAATAAATTTTGCAGGGGATAGGAGTAGTAGTAAATAATATTGAGGGGGTAGTATATTGTAAAGTAATATTGCAGGTGGTAGTAGTATAGTAATATAATATTGCAGGTGATAGTAAGTAAATAAAATAATATTGCAGGTGGAGTATAAAGTAAAATAATATTTCAGGTGGTAGTAGTATAGTATAAAAATAATATTTCAGGTTTAGTATAGTAATAAAATATTGCAGGGGAAGGGGTAGAGAAAATAAATTGCAGGTTTGGTTTTGTAGATTAATATAAATGGTAGAACAAAAAAAAATTAAAACTTTCAAAGCTTTTAAAATCCATTTTCCCCATGTGCAATTTAATTGTTTTTACCACTAGTTTGCCCCCTCACTCCCAAGCCTATATAAAAACCTCTGTGGCTAGGGCCCGTTTTTAAAAGGCTTTAACAAAACTCCTGGGAGCGAAACCCTTTCCAAAAAATAAAATGGCCCAAAATTATTGCACTTGTGGGCCTTTTTCTTTACTCGTCCCGTTAACCCCGAGCAACTTTTAAGTGGGGTCTTTCCCCCTTTTCCCTAATTTTTCTCTTATTTACAAAAAGAATCCTTTATTAACCTCGATTCATTGGGGACTTTAACTCATAAAGTTTTTTTACTTTTCTTATTTTCCTTTTTTAAAATTTCCCCTTTTTTTTAAATTTAATATACGATTTCTTAAATGCCCTTCTGCCCTTATTTATTCTCCGTAGATACTCCCTTTTGACCACCAGATATGTTTTAAACTTTGTTTTTTTCCCTATACGTGATTTTTTTTATCTAATTTCCCTAACTGGTACCTTCGGGACTTTTTTTAGTGGGTTCCCCTGGTTTCCCTTTTTCTATTTCAAACTTTTTGAATTTTAAAAGGATTTCAATTTCCAAAAAGCTCGGTTTCGGGATCCAGGGGCAAAATTTTTGGGGAATTATTGGGCCCGGGCAAATTCCCCAGTGTTTTCCCCCCCCAAACACCCACAACAAACCACAGTGTTTTTACACAAACATCCCAAAAAAACCCCCAGTTTTCCACTACAAAAAAATCCCAACTCCACAGTGGGTTTCCCCCCTACAAACAAACCACAACACCACAGTGGTTTCCCCAAAAAACTTTCCCCCAAAAATCCACAGTGGTTCCACTACAAACATCCACAACAACCACAATGTTCCCTACAAAACATCCACAACCTTTCCCCAGTGTTCCCCTACAAAAAAACCACAACATCCCAGTGGTTTCCCCCTACAAACATCCACAACATCCAACATGTTTTTCCCCACAAACCAAACAACAACCACATGGCCACACAAACATCCACAACCCTCCACATGTTTTTACTACAAACCCTTCCACAACATCCCCCAGTGTTCCACTACAAACATCCCCCAACACCACAGTGGGCCACAACCCAAAAATTCCACAACTTCCCAGTGTTTTCTTTTGAAACATCCATAACATCCACATTGTACGCTAGAAAAATTCACAACATCGACGTGTTTTTGCTATAAACACCCAACATCGAGTGTTACGCTAAAACACCACAACACCCCATTGGGTTTCGCTAAAAAACATCCCAACATTCACATTTTTCTGCAAACATCCACAACATTTACAGTGTTCTGGGTAGAAAAAACCCCAAAAACACAGTGGTTTCGCCAAAAAAACCACCCAAACCCCACAGTATTACGCAAATAAACATCCAAAAAACATTCACAGTTTGCGCTAGAAACATCCACCAAAAATTTACAGGGTTAAAACTAAAACATCCACAAAACCCCCACAGTATTACGCAAGAAACACCACAAAATTCACAGTGTTCCCCTAGAAACATCCACAACATTCCAAAATTTTTTACTTAGAAAAAAAACCCCCAAATCCACAGTGGTTTTCGCTAGAAAAAATCCACAACAAATTTACAGTGGTTTCACTAGAAACATCCCCCAACATCCACAGTGTTACGCTAGGAAAATCAACACATTTTAATTTTTCCCCTAGAAACATCCACAAAACCCCCCAGGGGTTTTTCGCAGGAACATCAACATCATTTACAGTGGGTTTCGCAGAAAAATCCACAACAACAACAGTGGTTTTCGCCAAGGGAAAACCACAACATTCCCCGTGTTAAGTTAGAAACAAACCACAGCACTCACAGCGTTTTTTTAGAAAAATCCTATTAAAATTTACAGTGTTACACTAGAAACATCCACAACATTTTACAGGTTTTGCCGGGAGATCCACAACATTCACAGGCACCCTTAAAAAACGTCCACAGCACTCACAAATCTACGCTAGAAAAAGTTTTTCAGCCCTCCGTTTTTACGTTAAAACCCCCACAACCTCCACAGGGATTAGGCTAGAACCCCTCCACAAAAATTCACAGTGTTAAACTAGAAACATACACAACATTTACAGTGTTCCGCTAAGTACCAAAACATCCACAGTTGACGCTTTGAAACTCCACAAATTCAGTGTTTAAAGCTAGAAACACTGTGGGGAAGGGGTGGATGTTTTTTCCCAGGAAATCCGCCTCCTTTTTCCCTTTCCCCACTTTCCCCAAAGGTTCCCCTCGCCTTTCCCCCGTCCCTGGGGTCCGGAGTCCCCTCCGGACCCCCTTCCCGATGTTCTCCCTTCCCCCCCTTTTTCCCCGGGGCTGCCTTTGCAACCCGTATCTCCTTCTTTTCCCGGATCCCCCCTCAGATATTCCCCCCCCCCCTTCCCCCTTCCCCCCCTTTCCCCCAAGGGGCCCCTCACCTTTCCCAGGGCCCGGTCCGGGGGTCCAAACCGTGTCCCCTCAGATGTTCTCCCTTTCCCCCCTTTTTCCCCCGGTTTTGCCTAGCAACCAGTACCCTTCTTTCCCAGGGGTCCGCCCAAATTCCCCCCCCCCTTCCCTTCCCCCAAATTTCCCCCCCAAGGTCCTCGCCTTTTCCCCGTCCATGTGTCCGGGGGTCCTTTCCTGTCCCCCAGAGGGGCCCCTTTCCCCCCCCCTTTTCCCGGGGGCTGCCTTAGCAACCAGTATCCCTTCTTTCCCGGGGTCCGCCTCCCGATATCCCCCCCCCCTTCCCCACTTCCCCCCAAGGGGCTCCCCCTTTCCCGGGCCATGTGTTTCCCGGGGGTCCATCGTGTCCCCTCAGATTTTCTCTCTTTTCCCCCTTTTCCCCCGGGGCCCCCTTAGCAAACCCGTATCCCTTCTTTCCCCGGGGTCCCCCCTCAGAAATTTTCCCCCCCCCCCCCTTCCCCAAGGTGCTTTTTCTCCTTTCCCAGGTCCATGTGTCCGGGGGGCCATCCGTGCCCCCCCAGATGTTCTCCCCTTCCCCATTTCCCGGGGCCTGCCCCTTTGCAACCCCGTATCTCCTTCTTTCCCAGAGTCCGCCCCCATATTTCCCCCCCCCCCCCCCACTTCCCCAAGGTGCTCTCTTCCCCTTTTCCCCGGTCCATGTTCCGGAGTCCATCCGTGTCCCCTCAGATGTTCCCCCTTTCCCCCCCATTTTCCCGGGGTCTCCTTACAACCAGTATCCCCTTCTTTCCAGGAGTCCGCCTCAGATTTTCCCCCCCCCCCCCTTTCCCCCAAAAGGGTGCTTTCCCTTTCCCAGGTCCTGTGCCCGGATTCCTTTCCGTGTCCCCTCGAGTTCTCCCTCCCATTTTCCCCGGGGTCTGCCTTAGAAACCCAGTATCTCCTTCTTTCCCGGAGTCCGCCCAGTATTCCCCCTCCCCCTTCCCCATTCCCCAAGGTCTCCCCTTTCCCCCGGTCATGGTCCGGAGCCATCCGTGTCCCTCAGAGTTTTCCCTTCCCACTTTCCCCAGGGTCTCCCTTAGCAACCAGTACCCCTTTTTTCCCCAGGGTCCGCCTCGATTTCCCCCCCCCCCCCCACTTCCCCAAGGTTCTCTGTTTTTCCCGGGGTCCAGTGTCCGGGAGTCCATCCGTGTCCCCTCAGATGTTTCCCTTCCCCACTTTCCCAGGGTCTGCCTTGAAACCCAGTATCCCTTCTTTCCCAGAGTCCGCCTCAATACCCCCCCCCCTTTTCCCCATTTCCCCAAAAGGTGCCCCCTTTCCCGGGCCCAGTGTCCGGGAGTCCATCCGTGCCCCTCAGATTTCTCCCTTCCCATTCCCCCCAGGGTCTCCTTTGAAACCCAACCCCTTTTTTCCAGGACCCCGCCTCAGATATTCCCCCCCCCCCTTTCCCCCCCCAAGGTGCTTCCCTTTTCCCAGTCCAGTGTCAGGATCCATCCGTTTCCCCTCAATGTTCCCCTTTCCCATTTTCCCAGGTCTCCCTTTAGCAACCAATCTCCTTTTTCCCCCCAAGTCCGCCTCAATATTCCCCCCCCCCCTTCCCCCCTGGTGCTTCGCCTTTCCCGGGTCCAGGCCCGGGGAGTCCACCGTCCCCCTCAATTTTGTTTCCCCCTTTCCCACTTTCCCCGGTCTGCCTTAGCAACCATACCCCTTCTTTCCCGGGGAGTCCGCCTCAATTTTCCCCCCCTCCCCCTCCCCATTTCCCCAAGGGTTTTCCTCCCCTTTTCCCAGGTCCATGTGCCCGGGGATCCATCCGTCCCCCCTCAATGTTCTCCCCCTTCCCCCCACTTTCCCGGGTTTCCTTAAAAACCAGACCCCTTCTTTCCCGGGGGAGCCGCTCAATATTCCCCCCCCCCTTTTCCCCAAGGTCCCCTTTGCCTTTCCCAGCCCATGTTCCCGGGTCCATCCGGTCCCCTCAATGTTCCCCCTTTCCCCCCACTTTCCCAGCTCCCTTTGCAACCAAAAACCCCCCCAACCCCTGTACCCCCCCCCTTCCCCAACCCCCCCCCCCCGGCAAACCCCCCCCCCGTTTTTTTCCCCCCCCCCCCAAACCCCCTTAGAAACCAAAACCCCCTTTTTTGGGTCCCTTTTCAAACCCCCCCCCCCCCCCCTTAATTTTCCGCCCCCGGGGGGGAGCCCCGTTCCCCCCAGGCTTTCCCTTCCCCCCACTTTCCCAGGGCTCCCTTAGCAACCAGTATCTCCTTCTTTCCAGGGCCCGCCTCAGATTTCCCCCCTCCCCCTCCCCCTTTCCCCAAGGTCCTCCCCTTTCCCAGGTCCGTGTCCAGGATCCATCCTGCCCCCTCGATTTCTCCCTTCCCACTTCCCAGGGTCTCCCTTTTGCAACCAGTATTCCTTCTTTCCCGGGGAGCCCCCCCCTCAGATATCCCCCCCCCCTTTCCCCAAGGTGCTTGGGCCTTTCCAGTCCATTTTCCGGGAGTCCACCCGTGTCCCCTCAGATGTTCCCCCTTTTCCCCCCACTTTCCCGGGGCTGCCTTAGCAACCAGAATCTCCTTTTTTCCCGGGTCCGGATCCGAACCATCTGTCCGCCTCAGATATTCCCCTTCCTCATTTCCCCAAGGTACCTTGCCTTTCCGGGTCCATGGTCCGGGAATCCACCCGGGGGCCCCCGGATGTCTCCCTTCCTCACTTCCTTAGGATATCTTCCAGCCTCCCCTTCCCCCAGGTTATTTGGTGTCGCCCCTCCGGATCTAGCCAATGAGAAACGAGGCCTTGTTTAGCTTCACGGAAGGGACTGTCCGGGGGGGAATTACGGGGGGGACAACAGAAAACTGCGTCCTTTAAATTTCACCCCCAAACAGTCTAGACCGTGGGTCACCGCGCACCCAAGTACCTCCATTTCGGCCCCAAAGGCCTGGCCTCAGTGAAATTTTAAAGTTCTATTTATTTATACATTTTTCTACATTAAATAAGATTTTTTTAAAATTAGCTTTAAATTTTTTGGGAATTTTTTTGGGGGAACCGTTTTTGTTTTTTAAGGGTTTAAAAAAAACTTCTTTTTTTCATTTGGTTTTTTTATCCTTATATTGCAAGACGCGCAGTGAGTTACAAGCCCCCGGGCCAAAAATGGAAAATATCACTTTGTCTGACTTTTTGGGTTATCCGGGTAATTTACGCTATGTTCTTTGCATATCATTGTGAACTTTTTAGTATATTGTACCTAAAAAAAAACTTACACACACTTTATTTTTTACTCTCATTTGACTTTTTTGCAACGGCAGCCTGCGTGGGCACCCATTTATACACGCACAAAACAACGCAATTCCCCCGCACCCCAAAAAAATATATAAAAAAAAATCATAATCTTAATAATTAAATAATAAAAAAAAAAGCAAAAAAAAAATATAATATAATATATATATATTATTTTTTTTGTTTTTTTGTTGTGGTGGTTGTGTGTGGTGTGTGTGTGGGATAATTTTTTTATGTCCTGTACTTTCCTACATTTCCCAACGGTCTCCCACTTAAACAATATTTTTTCAGTTGTATATAAGCTGTGTCCAGCGTTGAAAAATTACCAGAAACAAACACTGGGGAAAAACTGTTCATTATTTTTTTTTTTGTTTTCAATTATTGTTTATATTTGTGTCCCTATTACTTCTTCCCCCAAAAATCTGCACAAAAAAGCACATTTCTTTTTTTTTGAGTTCGCTTTTTATTATATGCAAGTCCTGAAAAGTCCACAAGTAAACACCAAAAACACAAAGTACACAAAGTACACACCACACACACAAACACACACACACACAAACACACACACACCCACCACACACACACAACCACCACACACACACAATTTCTCGTTCCACTGTGGATAAAAATTTCTGGGAGAATTTCGGGGGGCACGCCCCCAGGCCCCCTAGACCGCCTCTAAATATAATAAACACAAATTTCCCCAGCCACTATAATATTAAAATCCCAACCCCCCCCTGTGT
>NW_026484472.1:0-21296 GCF_026875155.1 Cherax quadricarinatus | reverse complement strand
ATTACTGTGCTTATGGGGGGTTCTAAAAAAAAATTGCAAGGTTTAGGGGATGAGTTTGGGAATGTGGAAAAGGTAAAAAGTTGAAAGTAAACATAGAAAAGAGTGGTGATGAGGGTGTCAAATGTTTAGAAAAGAAAAATTGGATATCAAATTGGGGAGGAGGGGTATGGAAGAAGTGAATGTTTTCAGTTCTTGGGGTTGACGTGTGGGCGAGGATTTATAAAGGATGAGGTTAATCATAGTTTGTGGGGGAAAAAAAAGGTGAGTGGTGCGTTGAGGTATTTTTGGAGCAAAAACGTTATCTTGGGGGCAAAGAGGGAATGTATGAAAGTATAGTAGTCCCAAACACTTTTATTGGGTGTGGCTTGGGGGGGTAAATGCAGCAGGAGGGGACGGTTGGGGAGTGGAGATGCCCGTTTAAGGGAAAAGTGTGGTGTAAATTTATGCAGAAATTGGAGGGGGGGAAATTAGGAAAAGGGGTGTGGAGTTAATAAAATATTGTAGGGGCAAGAGGGGTTTTTGAGGGGGTTTGGCATTTAGAGAGAATGGTAAAAGTAGAATGACATGGAAAAGCATTAAATTATGGGGAAGGAAAGGCGGGGTAGGGGTCGTCCTCAAAGGGTTTGGGGAGAGGGGGGTAAAGGAGGTTTTGTGGGAAAGGGGGCTTGGACTTCCAGCAAGCTGCGTGGCGTGTTAGATAGGAGTGAATGGAGCAAATGGTCTTGGGCCCGACGATTGTTGGGGGAGCGGGTAATTTTTAGTGTGGGATTCGGGGGAAACCGGTTATTTCCATATAGTCGGACTGAGTCGGGAAAATGGGAAGTAAATGCTGCACTTTAAAGGGGGGGTTTTGGGGTATTGGCAGTTTGGGGGTAGTTGTGTATCTTTATATTTGTATGTTCTAGATGTTGTTTCTGAGCACCTCTGCAAAAAACAGTGAAAATGTGCGAGTGTGGTAAAAGTGTTAAATGATGATGAAAGTTTTTTCTTTTTGGGGATTTTTTTTATTTTGGGTCCCCCTGCCTCGGTGGGAGAGGGCCCGTTTGTTGAAAAAAAAAAAAAAAAAAAAAAAAAAAAAAAATATAAATATATAAATATATATATTTAATATATATTTATTATATATATATTTATAAAATAATATATTATTTTTTTATATATATTATATATATATATATACAAATTTTTTATTTGTGTTCTGGCCTGCTCCTGCGAGAAAGAGACGGGTTTTTTTTTTCCCAGTTGGTGGGTTGATAACGTGGAGGTGGCTGGCGAAATGTACCAGTGAATCATCCCAAATTTCCCCATAGTTTCCCCAGGGGCCCGGCCCTCTCGGTGGGCATGCTACCTGCCCCCCCAGCCTTCTTCACTCTTCGCACCCTTTTCCTCAATCAAAAGGTACTCCTCCTCACTCGCTGGTTGGCCCCTTTGGGGTCCTGGGTACAAACACACTGCCTGTGTCCCCCACGACATTGAAAATAAAGTAAAAACCCTCTGAAGCCTTATCATTACCCCCCGCTATCAAAAAACGTGACCCAATAAACCGTAAATAAGCCTTTGTGGGGTTCAGTCATCTCTGTAGCCTTTGTGGGGATCAATCCCCATACTTAGCCTTTGTGGGGTTAAATCCATATTTACCTTTGTGGGATCATACCAAAATTACTTCGTGGTTCATTCCATATGTCCCTTTGTGTGGATAAATCCCAAAGTAGCTTGGTGGATAAATAAAATATGTGACTTTGGTGGTCAGTCCCATACTATAGCCTCTATGTGGTCAATACCATAAGTAGCCTTTGTGGGGACATCTCTAATTAGCCTCTGTGGGATCAAAAACCCATATGTAGCCTATGTGGGTCAAAAACCGCAAGTAGCCTTTGTGTGGATCAATAAGATAGATTATGAAAGTTTTTGGGAATTTTTAACCCAGGGGTTAGCCATGCAAACATAACCCAAAAAAGTTTTGTGCGTCATGAGGACTGTCTGTCTTTTTCCTTTGTGGCTTTCAGTTTTGTCCCCAGGTTTCCCCCCAACCGTCGTAACCCCAAGTCCCTACTTACTTGTGGTGAACGGGAAAGAGGATAAGGGGAAAAGGCCAATGTTTCCCCCCTTCCGGGGATCGAAAAACGGACATCGTGTTTGAAACGAAAGCGTTCCTACCAGGCCCCCGGTCCCGTCGTGTAACCTAATGAGGGTCAGTCACATAATGTAGCCCCTTTATGTTTAATTTCCTAAAGTTGTAGTTCCCTTCATGTAGCCCCATGTTGATAGTTCACCTCTGTACCTCAATGTTGTAGTTCCCTTGTAGCTCAATGTGATAGTCACCAATGTGCCCCAAGTTGTAGTTCACCATCATGTAGCCTCAAAGTTTATAGTTCACCATCATTTGCCTCAAATTTTTAGCACCCCAGTAGCCTCGTGTGGTTTGTTCACCATCATGTGCTCGTGTGGATAGTTCCCCATATGTAGCTCATGTTTATAGTTCACCATCAGAGCCCCTGTGGGTAGTTCCCCTGTAGCCTCATGTGGGAAATTACCTCTGTAGCCTCATGTTGATAGTTACCTCATGGTTATGTAAAAAAAAAAACCCTCAATGTTGGTAGTTCACCTTTCATTGGTAGACCTCAGTGTTTTTTGGTAGTTCACCAATTTTTGCCTCATGTTGATAGTTCACCAAACATTTTGCCTCAGTGTGGATAGTTCACCCAATCAATGTTTGCCCCTTTAGGGTGGATGTTCACATCATGTAGCCTCAATGTTGATGTTCACCCTCATGTAGCCCCCAGTGTGGATAGTTCCCCTCATGTAGCCTCAAGTTGTAGTCACCATCATTTAGCCTCAATGTTGTAGTTCCCATCATGTAGCCTCAATTTTTGATAGTTCAAATCATTAGCCTCAAAGTTGTAGTTCACCATATTAGCCCAGGTGGTAGTTCAATTGTAGCCTCAATGTTGATGTTCACCATCATTTAGCTCAATGTTGATGTTTTACCACATTTAGCCTCAATGTTGATAGTTTCCCCTATGTAGCCTCAATGTTTATAGTTCACACCTTTTTGCCTATGTTGATAGTTACCTCATTAGCCCCCAATGTTGTAGTCACCATCATTAGCCCCAGGTGGATGTTCCCATCATGTGCCTCAATGTTGATAGTTCCCTCATTTAGCCTCAATGTTGGTAGTTCACTATTAGCTCATGTGGGTAGTTCACCATCTGTAGCCTCAATGTTGAAGTTCACCCCATTAGCCTCAGTGTGGATAGTTACCATCATTAGCCTCAATGTTGTAGTTCACCATCATTAGCCTCGTGTGGGTAGTTTCTTTCCAAATTTTTAGCCCAATTTTTTGTTAGTTCACCACATTTAGCCTCAGTGTGGGTGTTCACCTCATTTAGCCTCAATGTTGATAGTTCACAAACATTTAGCCTCAGTGTGGTTGTTCCCTATTAGCCTCAATGTTGATAGTGCACCAAATTTAGCCTCGTGTGGAAGTTCCCATTTTTAGCCTAATGTTTATAGTCACCCTCATTTAGCCTCATGTGGGTAGTTCACCATCATGTAGCTCAAAGTTGTTTGGCACCATATTTAGCCTTAAATGGATGTTACCCTCTGTAGCCTCAAAAGTTGTAGTCACCATCATTTAGCCTCGTGGGATAGTTCACCATCATGTGCCCCTGAGTTTGAACAAAAATAAATTTTTTGGCTTCCTTTAAGTAATTAAAGGTACAAAATTTATAAATAAAAAGTTTAACCAAAATCTAAGTCGAAATGTTTGTGGTTAGATTATTACTTGACATTTATTCTTCACATTTCTTGGGAGATATTGTGCAAGTTGATGTGTTATTTTTCAATTTTTTTTGTTTGGTTACGTTCCCCATTTCAAAAAAATTAAACCCCCGATAGCAATATTTGAATATAAATTATGCAAAATTTAAACAGTTTAGTTTTTAAATTTAAAAAAATATTTCTTTCTGTTTAAAAAGTGTCAAATTCATCGTGTCTTTCATTTCTTTATAACTTTTTTTTCTTTAGCCCAATTTTGTATATATAATTATGTAACAGACCCCAAACTGACAGTTGAGTGTTTTTACAACGATTGTTGATTGAGGAAAAAGGGGTGAAAAAGGGGGGAAAAAAGGGGGGGGGGGGGTGGGCCCAAAAAAAAAGGGAGGGGAAAGGGGAGGAAAAGTTTAAGTGGGGAAAAAAGGGTAAAAAAGAAATAGAAAAAAATTTGGGAGAAATTAAGAGGGGGGTTTCAAGGCCTTACCTTTATCTTTCGTCTTACCCGCCTTCAAAGGGGAATATTTTTTTCTCTCGAGTATTTCGACCATTAGGTATTGTGCCATGGTGCGGTAAAAGCTCTAAGAGTAAAAGGGGGGCAAATATGATTTTAAGGAGAATCATCCGTATTTAGAGGAAATTGGAAAACCTTCTCCCACTTTTAAAAAATTTAAAAAAAGGGTTTAAAGGGGAAGGGGTGAAATTTTGCCTTTTTTAAGGGCGGGTTAGATAAGGGGTTTCCTTCTTATAAAAGTTTGGGAAAGGTTTGCAAAAAATGGTACTTTTTTTTTAAACTTTTTTTACGTTAAATTTGTGGGGAGAAATTTTCCCAAGGGGGGGTATCACCCCTTTCCCCTTTATCCCCCGCCTGACCGGCCTAAGGGAAAAGTTTTTCAAAAAAACCCAATAAAATTACGGAAGGGTGCACTCCTTGAAGATAATGTGAAATAGCAAACTTTGGAACTTCCATCTTTATTTTAGCAGGAAAAAGGAAATCCCCATTTTTTACCTTAAAAAGTGACATATTGTCATTTGAAAAGAACAAAGTTTTTCATAGAATTTTTTAAGGGAGCAAAATTAGGAATTTTCTTTATTAAAAGGGAGGGGGGGGAGTTTTGGGGGTTGGAAACCCCCCTTGGGTACACCTAATTTCCAAAAAAGCATGGTGAACTTTTGAAAAAGTTTTAAAAAAAAACAATCACTTAAAAAGGGGGGAAAAATTTTTTATATAAGTGGGATTAAAGGCCGGGCTGTGGGGCTTTTCCTGTAGGGAAAACGGGGGCACCAAGAATTCCCTTTAATAATCCAACCTTAAGGGTGTAAAAACCATTCTTAAACAAAAAGGTTTTTAATTATTTGTAATAAAGGGGATGACTTCTTGTGTCGAAAGTTTTTAAATTTTCCTTTGGGTAGGTCAACTTTTGTGCCCCCAAATTTTTCTCAGCCACTTTTGTGGTTTCCTGGGGTTTTTCCGGCCCCGCTGGGGGGCCCTGTCAAATTCTTCAGTTGTTCCCCTTAAATTCTTAAACTTGGGGAAATTTCTAAAAAAATTTTTAACTAATTTTTGGAAAAAATTAGTTTCATTGTGCCTTTGTTGTTGTGCCTTATTGACCACCTAACTTGGGGATCGGGCCCATTCTCAGATTTTGTTTGTATTTTTCTTCTTCCCTCCCCCCCCCTTTTTTATTTGTTCAGGGCAAAAATTTCCCTAAACCCTGTGAATCTTTAGTTTCAGAATTTGCCCCTTTTCTTTCTTAAAAATTGACCTACCCCTTGAATTTCCATAGTTTTTTTTAAAATGCCCTTGCCTTGCCACTTTGTCCCAGGGTTTTTAAATTTTCCTCGTTGGGGACTACCCCTTAGCCCCAAAACCTTTGCCTTTTAATTTTGTGTGATAAGTGGGTTTATTTAACCATTATTTTCCCTTACAATTTTAAAAAAAGTTCCTTTGGGCAATACCTGTTTTTGGGTTTTCCGTTTTCCAACTTTTTATTTTCACTAAATTGGGTTTTTAAACCCCCCTTTCCAGGAGGCATTTTTGGCCCCAGCCTGACCTGTCGGGGCTTTTTGGTTTTTTAAATTTTAAAAACTTTACCAGGGGTTTTTAAAAAAAAAACCGTTCGCCACCAAACCTTTTTGGCTTTTAGTCTTAAAAGGGGGGAAATTAGGAAAAATGAGAAATCTTTTTAAAAAACGTTTCCCCCAAAGTCCTTATACTTAAAAAGCAGGAAGAAAGGGACGGGGTTTTGGGAAAAGCCCCCGGCCCCCCCCCCCCCTTTTTCCCCCCCCCCCCGGGGGGTTAATTTTGTGTCAGTTGAGGTGAGCAGGGGAGGTGGGTCATACGGGAAACCCACCCATAGTTAAGGGGTTTCGCCCAAAGATTGGATAAGTTTTAAAAATTTTTGTATCAAGATCCATATTGATGATGCATGTTGACGATGGGGAAGAATGTTTTTAAAAAACCTAAAATTTGAAGAACTGGCACGTAACTAGGGAAATCTTTATGAAAAAACGTTTCGCCAAGACTTAAAGTCACTGAGTGGAAAAAAGTTTCTTAAATAAAGATTCCCTATGTTGCATAAGTGTCTTTTTCTTCAATTTGTCAGTTTCAAAACCATTCTCACCTTTGTACCCTTTCCCTGATCCTCACCCCGATTTAATTTTTTATTGCTTCACATCGTCTAAAAAAGGGGACACTCTGAATCTTCCGTATGTAATTCACAAAAATAGAAGTAGCACGGTTTCAGGGTCCCCCCCCCCCTGGGGAACCCATCGTCAAGGTCCCATTCTGACACTTCGTCACATACAAGACTTGCTATTTCCTTACTTCAGTTATTCTGAACTATTGAAAAGCCTTTTCCTCTTTTGTTTTCCTGTCCTCAAGCCTTGGACTAATTTTTTTGGGGAAACGGGTTGTAGCCTTCTTATAGCCCAAAGAAAATGTAGTCTACCCACCCTTCTTTGTTGTTTACTTTGTCACCGATAGGTGTTTTTGGATTGTTTTTTAATTCCCAAACACAGCGCCTTGCCCCCTTTTAAGGCCCACGGGGATGCCCGGTCCCCAGCCTTTGATGTATCAAGTCACTTAGCAGGTCTTCCCCTCTACCTCCTTTGTGTGCAGCGCCCACACCTGTACCTGTTGGTATACCCGAAATTGTGTGTGTGTGTTTTTGTTTTCCATTTTGCCTAGGCACTTTTCGATTGACACTAGGCCTGTTGTATATATGTGTGTGTGTGTTGTTGTGTGTGTGTGTGTGTGTGTGTGTGTGTGTGTGTGTGTTGTGTTGTGTGTTGTGTGTGTGTGTGTGTGTGTTGGGTGTGTGTTGTGGGGGTTTTGTGTGTGGGGTGTGTGTTTTGTTGTGTGTGTGTGTGGGTGTGTTTTGTGTGTGTGTGTGTTTTGGGGTGTGAGTGAGTGTGTGGTTTTGAGTGTATCCCCCTGTTGTACTCACCTAATTGTGGTTTGCAGGGGTCGGTTCGCCCCTGGCCCGGCCTTTCCCCGCCGCTACTAGGTCCTCTTCCCCCTTGCCCCATGAGCTTATCATCCTCGTCTTAAAACTACATTATTCCCCCTCCACTACATCGCTTGAGGACTATTCCACTTCAAACTTCTTATGAATGAAGAAATCTTCCTAAACCCCTTTGACTCACTGGGTCTTCGCTTCCAAATTGTGCCCTTGTTTCTGTGTTCCAAATTTGGAACCCTGTCTCTGTCCACCTTGTCTATTCCACTCGTATTTTGTTTGTTATCATGTCCCCCTGACCCTCCTGCCTCAGTGTAGTAAACCCGTTTTCCCCTTAACCTTTCTTCTGGTTTCCCCCTTGCCTGGAACTGCCTTGTTAAAAACATTTGCACTTTCTCTAATTTTTGAGTGTTTTCGACCAGGTGGGGGTTTCCCAAAACTGGTGCTGCATACTCCAGTATGGCCTGACTCCAGTTTTATAAAGTCTTGAACGATTCCTTACTGAGGTACCGGAACGTTTCTGGGTTTGCCAAGCCCCCATATGCCGCAGCGTTTTTGGGTTTAAATGTGTGCTGGCGATGTACTGGTTTTATACTCATCCTGGGTTTTTTCTCCTTGGTGAGGTTTGCAACCTTTTTGGCCCCCTAGCCTATTATTTAAAATCAATTTAAAATAAAGACCCCCTCACCAACATTTCCTTGAGTATGCAAGAAGGCACATTAAATCAAGGCCCCTCCCCAACATAAAAAGGAACTTCCTTGAGTATGCAAGAAGGCACATTATTATAATCAAGAGGGCCCCTCCCCAAAACCTTTCCTTGGTACGAAAAGAAGGCACATTTAATCAAGAGCCCCTCCAACATCAAGGAACCCCCTTGAGTATGAAAGAAGGAAATTTTTAATCAAGAGCCCCTACCAACTCTTTCCCTTGAGTAGATGAAGGACATAATCAAGACCCCCTCCCAACATCAAGGGAAAACCTTCCCTTTGAGTACGAAAGAAGGCACATTATAATCAAGAGCCCCCACCAAATTTTCCTTGGTATGCAAAAAGGCACATTATAATCAAGACCCCCTCCCCAACTAAAGGAACCCTTCCTTGAGTTGAAAGAAGGCCATTAATATAATAAGAGCCCTCACCAACATCATTCCTTGAGTTGCAAAAAGGCCATTTAAAACAAGAGCCCCACCAACTCAAGGAACCTTCTTAGTATGAAAGAAGGCCCATTATTAAAAATCAAGAGCCCCTCACATCTTTCCCTGAGTATGCAAGGCACTTATAATCAAGAGCCCCTCACCAAATCAAGGAACCTTCATTGAGATGCAAGAAGGCACATTTTTAAAATCAAGACCCCCTCCCCAAATAAAGGAAACCCTTGAGTCCCAAAGAATGCTCTTATTATAATCAAAGCCCCCCCAACATAAAGGGAACCTTGAGTATGAAAGAAGGACATTATTATAATCGAGCCCTCCCCAAACATCAAGGAAACCTTTGAGTAGCAAAAAGGGCCCAATTTCCCCCAAGTAGTAACGTTACAGAAATTTAAAACCCGTTACCAGTAACCCGCCGTTGACCTCAACGCCCCAACCGTTTGCCTGAGTCACGGTCTTTCATTGTGCTGACCTCTGCAGTTTTAAAAGGGCCCCCTAATAGGGTACTGTGGGCGGTTTGTCAGTATTACGAGTGGAGCAAGGGTGGTAAGGGCAAGGGGCTCTCCACATAACAGCAATTTACGTAATAACAGCCTCGGAGTATTTTTTCCCTAATCCACGTATCGAACCCCCAATGATAAATGGTGTACAGGGGTTTTTTGTGGGCATGGATTTCGTTTTTAAGGGAATTAAGGCGTTTGAAGACTGTTGTGAGTACCGGCAGGGTCAAAGGTAAAATCTCCACCCAGCCGCCCTCCCCCTCACAACCTCCACCCACCAGTACTACCTCCTCCTACCTCTGCCTGAAAGCCTGTTGCAGCCGTTTCAAGTTTCCCTGGTTAGTTCATGGCTAATTGCTTCAATCCCCGGGGGGGTTGACCCGGATTTTGAAATTAAAGCCAGTCAGTAACCCGACTGTGGAAGTGAACGCCAGTAGCCTATCCCCAGCCTGTCTCCTGTCACCAATGCTCCCCCGTGCTTTGTGCAGTTAACCGTTTTCCCAGTCACCCATTTCGGGGTGTAAGCCAGTCACCCAAACCCCAGTTCTAACCCGTGGAGAGAAAAAGTAACCCACGCAGTAAGAAGAAACCCAATTTCCCTCTGAGGTAGTCATACGCTTTGTGCTCCCTTTTGGATGCTAAGAGTGGTTTTCCCCATTCCTGTGGCATAGAGTGGGTTAAACCCCACCTTCGTGGGTGAGAGTGGAGCCGCGCCAGTGGCGCCAGCAGAGTCACACCCCCACCCCCCCTCTACTCACACACCCCCCACCCCCACTCTCTCCCACCCCAGCCCCTCATTACCGTGGGTTTGCCCTTTGTGGGTCCTAGTACTTTTTTGGCCACAAAATTGGGGCAAGAGTTTGTAGCGGGTGCCACCGAAAAACCCGTTATGTGAGTTCCCCTAGAACGCAATTTTTCACGACAACGTGTGAGTGGAGGGGGGAAACACCCCCGCCCACCATCACTCGTCCCCGCCCGTCTACTACTCCCGATTTAGTGATAATTTTTTGAGCATTTTTCTTATTTAAAGACATTTGCGTGTGTGAGCTTTTATAGTAAATTTGCTTGTGTATCAAAACCTTGTGTTTTCGTGTAAACCGAATTTTTTGATATTTTTTTACAATTTTTTTTCGTGTTTTCATTATTTTATTTTTTTTTTCGTGTTTTTTTTTATGTACTGTTTAGTAAGTATTATTGTGTGTTACCAGTCGTCCCCCTGTGTGAAGTGATTCATTTTTTTTTTTATTGTTTTTTCTTTCGCTTTGTATTCTCCGTAGGCATTGTATTTTTTGCAGTGATATTCCCCCCCAGTATACTAAATTATCCATTTTTTTCTATGTGTGTCTTTTTTTTTGTATCCCAACTTTTGTTCATTCTTAATTTTTCGCAGATGTGTCCCTTTATTTTGCAGAAAATTTTTGTCTTTATCAGTACAGAAAGATTTTGTTGATCCACAGAGGATTTTGTTTAAGAATTATTTTAATGAAGTGTGCCCCCGTCATGTAAGTGTTATATTCCCTGTTTTGTACCTGTGTTTTAATTTTTTCATATTTTTATATTCTTGAACAAATTCACTCTTGATGAAAATTTCAATTATTTTTTAACGTAAAGTGTTTTTTACTCTGTTTGAGTAAATTGTTTTGTTAATTTACAATTAAAGAGTTAAAGTTAAATTAGTTTATTTTTTTTTTCTTCAAAATTTTAATTCTTATTTTCCCTGAGTTTTCCCAGTGCCCTTTTTCTGCAGTGATTATTTTAATCTTTATTTTGTTCCCTTTGTTCTGAAGTAAATTATATTTGAATGTTCTGCAGTGAATTCTTTTTTTTATTATATTTTTATGTTTATATTTTTTTTTGTCTATGATTTTAGAAAATATTTAAATTTCCCAGTTAACAATTTAGTAATTTTATTTATACTTTTTACATTAAATTTTAAAAATTTAAAAAATTAATTTCTTTATTAGCAAGAGAAAAGACAGTCTTTTTGAATTTAATTCAGTTCCGAAATTTTTTTACTTGTATTTTCAATGAAAAAATTTTTTTTTTTTTTTGGTAAATAGTCCTTTAAATTGATTTTTCCTTCCTTTGATGAAATTTAAATTTTTTTATTTTTATTTTAATTTTTGTTATTTTTCTTTTATTTCTTTTGTCTCACAACCCAAGTGATACTTTTGTGAAAGTCGACCTCGACCCCCCAGGCTTCGTGGCCGACAGACACCAATAAAAAAAAATTTTTGTTATACTCGTGATTCCCTTTAGCGTTTTCCTTTATTTTAAAGGCCATGTACATGTTTGAAGCATGGTTTGCAGCCCCTTGTTCTCGTGTTGGCCCCAGGTGAAGGTCCTCCTTCAGAGGAAAGCCTTACAGAATTGCTAAGAAACCTTTATCGATCTCCCGCTGCTGTTCACGTTTTTGATCTCCCTTATATGCCCAGACTTCAGGAATCTTACTAGTGGTCACAAATGAGGAAGATTCGTTCTTTCCCTTTTCCAGTTTAAAAAACAGCTGATCCATATGTCGTTCTTAGGGAACTAGGAATGCTACACCCCTGAGTACTGAATCGTTTAGTGCATTTGCTGTTTGATTTTGACAAATTTTATCATATTTTTCAAATGCGTCCAATATCTCTTTTTTCCTGAAAAAGGAAACCATTTACAGAAACAATTCTAAAATAGCAGCTTTTGGAGCAAAATTTAAAGAAATAATGCCCCCTCTTTGTGTGTGCTTTGAGGGTCATCCTCCAACTGTAAGAGGAACCACTTACAGCCCTTAAAACATGTCGTTCCTTTTGCCCCCCGGGTATTTCCCCTTTTATCAAAAGTAATGTCCCTATTGCCTCAGTCTGCCCACCCCTTGTTTGCGCCCCAGAGACAAAAGTAGTCGTAAATTTCGAGTCTCAGAACCAGTGTACGAGTCGTTTACCCTGTAGTATTCATAGTACATTCAGTAACCTAGTCGGCGGAATTTTAAACTGTGGGTTTTCCCTGGCCTATTGCAATTTAATTTTCCCTGTAGTTACCCTAAAAGACGCGTATGATGATGAGTACTCAGATTTCCCTCTGTACTTATTGTACATGGAATGAACATCTGAGTGTAATGCTTCTAAACCCTTTAGTACTCTAGGGCTTTCCCTGGTCGTTCCAACCGCAGAACCCCTAGAGGAAAAAGATCTCGTGGTTTTCAAAATAACGAAAACCCGGCTCATTCATTCAATTTTCAAAAATAACCAGAACCAGGCTGTTCTTCCCAATTCGGGGGAATTCGAGGCCCAGTCAAACCGTCCATGGTGACAGTAGGTGATAATGAGTACACCCTCCCGTTCACAACTCCTTGAAGCCTTAAGCAGTTCGAGCATGCCAACCTGCTGATGATGTTGTTCACATGCTCGACTAGATGATTTTGGGGATGGAGTGAAAAGTCTTTTCTGAGCAATCCCCCTTTTGTTTGCCATAATTCCCAAAGCAACCCTAGGCCCTATGTGAGGATTGTTTATAATGCGCCCGTTCAATTGTTTATGGACTCTGGTGCGCAAATCAATATTTTTAGGTTAGTTTGTTTAAAGGTAAGAAGTTACGAATTCCTTCTCGTAGAACCGACTCCCCGGGCCTCCCCTTTGTGGGTATCTGGTTCTCACCTGCTTTTTCGGGTCGACTTCCTAACCTTTTTTATCCAAGGGAGAGACTTCATGTTTCCTTCTTTTTGTCGACCAGATTTTTCCTGGGGACCTTCTACTGGGGTTTGCTTTCCCTCGGAACGCATTGTGCTCGACCCCTTTCGATGGCACACAAATGCGACTTGATCGTTCCTTTTGGGGGTTTCCCGCTTTGGGTCCGAAATCTGTTATTGCGCAGGTATGATGTACGGATTAAATCCTTAAAGCTAATGCATTCTCCAGGTGTACCCAAACGGTAGGCACTGGTTTTAAATTCTGCACTCCTCGTGTTCCACCTTCCTTCAGAATTGCAGGATAGTCCCATGCCTCAAGTGTCCGAGGGCCTCAGATTGCCTTGAGTGCTAACCCATCCCTGAAATGCCCGCTGTTCGAGTAGTGTTTCTCCAAAGGGGGCCCGCGGAAAAAAAATTCTGCAACTGTAAGCCATCTCTTGTTGATGTCACATGCCCTCGCAGAAAGACGTTTCTGTTGCGGAGTGCTCTCACTAGAGTGTCTGTAGTTGTTCCTAGTGTTTCCCGATGGTGATAAGTCCTATTGACAGTGATTCCTGACAAAGTAAAAGGTCTATTTTTTGAACCATCCTTACATGTTTAAAAGATAGTAAAATCCTTTCTACCCGGCCAACATTTGGTCACAGGTTCGCTTTTGAGCAAATCCCCAAACTTGTTTACCTTGTTCATTCCTTACCCTGTTCGGTAGAGGATGGTTTTCACCCGACCAGTGGGTCGGTGCTATTTCTCCGGGGAGACCTCATCCACTTATGGATCAATCTGTTCCCCCAGTAGAGGGAAAGACTTAGCCCCACTGACTTCCAGATGAAGTCAAGCTTTGTTGATCGTTGAAAAACTCGAAAGCCATTCTTTCCAGGTGGAAGATGGGTATAACGAACTTATTGTCCATCGTTTCCCCCTTACCCGGTACTAGACCTATCTACATACCTGGTACAGAAAGCCTCTTACAAGTTGCTGTCGCAGAAGAAATTTTCAATCAAAGCTTGATGATGGAGTTATTGCACTGCAATTTCCCCCTTTGGGAATGCACCCTTGTACTAGTACCTAAGAAGGTTTGGGACTTGGCGTCAGTAATTGCTTTGGAAGTTAAACGCAAAAAAAACCCTTTCCCGATCGCTTTCCACTCCCTGTACGGGTGATCTTTTACGTAATTCGGAGATAACAAAGTCTTTTCAACCTGGATTTGTTACAAGGGTTTTGGGAAGCCCTTTCACGAGGAAGCCAAAAAGTAACTGCTTCCCACTCCCACAGGGCATTTTCATTCCCCCGTAGGCATTTTTGGGTTCGATTTCCCCTATCACGTTTCAAGGTCATGATAAATCTTTAGAGGCTCATAGGTTTTGCCCTTTGGGTTTTGGGTTAGATGAGTAAACGTTGTCTAAAGACGGGATTAACACTTGAAAAAACTTGTGTAGTACTTTGGTAAGCTTGAAAAAGCCAATTTAAAGATAAAATGTCAAAATGTCATTTTTCAGAGCAGAAATTAAGTTCTTGGTCAGAGTCACTCCTAGGGGGTTACGCTGACCAAAATAAAGTAATGCGTACTAAATTTTTTCCAACTCCAAAACTGCTGAGCCGTAAGATTTTCCCTTTGTGGGCTTAGCAGGTTTTTAAGATCTTTCATTGCCAATTTTTTTCATAGCTGTCCAAAAGAGTTTCTTAAGAAAGATGCTCCCTTTTTTTTGGCTTCCGTCAAGAAAGACATTCCAAAATCTAAAAAAAAGCAACTCTGCTCCAAAATTTTTTAAAATTTCCCAAATTTTTCAACCCTTTATTGACAACGATGTAGTTCAAATTTGGGATAGGGCCGTTTCAGTCAGAAAACCCCATGGCAAGTACAACGCAGTTTTCCCTTTTCAGCCGAGTCCTTACGAAGGCTGAAAATAAATTTTACTTAACTGGCAAGAAGCTTTAGCAATAGTATGGTCTTTAAAAACACTTCGAGACTTATTTTCAGTATCTGTTCACGTTGGCAGATCATGCTCCATGTACCTTATTCCGAAAAACAACCTATGGAAGGGGTTTGCTAGATGGACCCTTGACTATCCAAAAGGTTCAATCCCACTTTGAGCATTTACCTGGCAAGTCAAAGTGTCCAAAAATGCCCTTATCGCGAAAATGTTAGTTGTAACTGCAGCCCTCCATTTGTGCTTTAAGTGTAAAGAATGCTCAATGAACAGCCCTGTGGTTGGGGTGATACGATTCCTGCTCCCGGAATTTATTTGAATGTGAAGCCACCAGCACCCACAGTGACTTGTATGAACCAAAAATTACTGTATCGAACGGCCCCGGGTTGGGGACTCCAAACAGAAGATATACCAGTTAGTAAATTTCCCCAAATCACTAGTGAATGTAGTCTTACAGCTAGTTCACGATTTACCCGGGGTTGCAACCCCGGTATGGAGTTCGTAAAAAAAGCCAGATTGAAATACTTTTGGCTCGTATGGCAACGATATTTTGGTATGTTAGGAAATGTAGGTTGATGCAACATAAAAGGCAAGTAATGGTCCCATCCAAACCAAATGTATCCAACTACTAGCGAACCTTGGGAAAAAAAGTTGCGCTAGATTTGTTAATAAATTTTCCCTGTTCCCCAAGGTAAAAAACATCTGTGTGTTATGGTAGCCCTTTCACCAGAATTTGAGTTAGTTCCCATTGCAGATAAGATGCCCGGGCAGTAGCTAAAAAGGGTTTAAAGAAAGCATTATCTGCAGGCATACCACCCCCAAGTCCCTGTAAAAAGTAATGGGGGAATTCTTTTTAAAGAAATTCTTGAAAAATTTGTGTACCTTGTACAAGATCTCAAATCCCCCATTGTTCCCATCATCCTGCCAGCAAAGGGTTGGGAACGAACCAAAAGAAAGTACTTGTGTTTGAGGCCACTTCAAACCCCTAGTGAAACTTGGGATGAAGGATACCTGATGTGCAGTGTGCTATAAATTCTGCTTTCAATGTTTTATAGGTGACACTCCACATTAGTTTTATGGTGTAGATAAACGTTTGCCTTTTTGAGCTGTTATTTTTAATCCCAAACAAAATTACAACCCCGATGATTTGTAGCAACTGTACCAGCTTAGTCAAAGTGTTTTTAGAAGAATCCGGTGAAAAACTTCATAAACAACAGTGAATTCACAAGAGTTTGCAAACACCGATCAAAGCCATCCAAAAAACAAAGTGGTTCGAGAGTTATGCTGATTAAATTTAAAAAAAACGTCTGCAATGCAAAGCTTGATCAAAAATTTGTGGTCCTTATCGAGTAGTTGAACATATCATGGGAATAAGTTTTAAAAGGTTAGAGAGATTAGTACTGGTCAGTTAAAAAATGCTTTGGATATATGAAGTTTTTTATGTGTGATAAAGAGTTCCAACCCAGAAATGTGACAGACCCGCATTCCTATCTGTATCTCTTTTTCTGATACTAGTCAGTGATCAACCTGAAAAGCGTTTTCCTACGTAACGACAGGGATTTAGAAATCCCCGTTCATTTGTAATTCCCAAATTTAGATTTTCCTCAAATCACAGGGGTAGCCCAAAGCTACGAGTTTGACCTCCCCGGGGTGAACCCTTTTGCATTGCCAATCTTTCCCTAGCAGAGTTGGGGTTAAAAGTAAATAACCTGTATAGTGATATTTTCGTATCACTTTCAGATTCAAGAATTTTTTTTTGTTTCATGTTTTCCCCATTTGGAGTTACGCAAGAAGGCACATTATTATAATAAAGAGCCCCTCACCAACATAAAGGGGAACCTTTAGGTACGCAAGAGGCACATTTTATAATCAAGACCCCCCTCACCAACTAAAGGAAAACCTTGAGTACACAAGAAAGCAATTATTATAATAAAGAGCCCTCACCAACTTTCAAGGAACCTTGAGTATGAAAGAAGGCACATTATTAAAATTTCAAGAGCCTCTCCCCAACATCAGGAACCTTGAGAAACCAAAAGAAGGAAAATTTTATTTAATAAAGGGGCCCTCCCCCCAACATAAAGGGAAACCCTTGAGTATGAAAAGAAGGCCATTATTATAAGAAAAGAGCCCCTCACCAAAAAAAAAGGGAAACCCTTTGGGGTAGCAAAAAACAGGGGGAACATAAAAACGGGGAAACCACTGCAGAAGGCCACTGGCCCATGGAGGAGGTCCAAGTCCCTCCCGGCTTAACCCAATGCCCCCAAAACCCTAGTCAGGTAAAGGTCAAAATTGGGGTTAAGGGGGGAAACCCACGGAAACCGACCTGTTAGCACAAGTTTATCGGGGTCAAAACCCCACCCCCACCCACATTCCCATGTATTTACCCCCAACCCCTTTTTAAAAAAGGCTACAAAAACGTTTGGCCCCCTATAAGGTACTTGGGGGAGTTTTTTCCCAAATCACCCAAAAAACTCTATTACCAAACCGTATTTTCCCTATATCCCCCCCGGAATCTGAATTTTTCCAACTTAAAACCCATTGTGGAGTCCTGTCTAGGCTAGATTTTTTTCAGCACAATATTTTTCATCCCCCCTTTTTTTATTCCTGTCTTCCATTAAAACCTCAATCATATCCCCCCCGGGTTCTACCCTCTTTTTAGAGAGTGCAGTTTCAGGGCCCTTAGTTTTTCATAGGGAAGGGGTTCTGATACATGGGGTCTTTCTTTTGCATCCTCCTTTGTCATTTTCCCGAGAATTTATATCCATTTGTTTAAAACGGTGCCAAAAAAAGTGCAGCATAATCTAAATGGGCCTTTAAACCCAAAGGGTGTATAGAGTTGAAGAACAACCGAGGATCCTTTTTTTATTTCTTCTTGATATGAAGCCCAAAGGGTTCTATTAGCTTTTATTGCGAACCCTTTTGCCTGTTGTCTTTGGGTTTTAGATTACTGCTAAAAACCCGAACTCCTAAATCCTTTTTTGCAATCCGTAAAATTTAAGGGTCTACATTATTTAGTTTATTTGTGGCATGGTTATTGTCCCGTCCAAAATTTAGAAATTTTCATTTGTCTATATTAAAAAGGGATCGGGGACCCTTTTCCCACCCCTGCATCGTCTATTCAAATCTTCCCGGAGGGCTCCCAATGTCCCCGTCAGAAAAAGGAAAAAAAATTTGAAGGCCTATTTTTGGGTGTCATCGGCCAAAAATTGCCGTGGGCGCTCTTTATGCCCTTTATCTATGTGTTTAGTAGATTGTTTAACAGCAGGGGGCCCAAAATGAACCCCCGTGGAAAAAACCTCGTGCGCTTCCCCACTTGATTTTCCCCTTTTTTGCAAACTCTTGCTGCCTATTTTCAACCATGCCCCTATCCAGGAAAAAAAAAATTTTCCTCCTATTCCCGTGCTTTAATTTTCCCCAATAGTCTCTGTTTTTGGGACCCTGTAAAAAACCCCTTACTGAAGCCCCATATCACAATTTCATATTCATTCCTTGATCTCCCCTCCTCAAATCCCTTAGTAAAAAAAATTTAAATAAATTCGTAAGGCAGGAAGGGCCCCTTTTTGTAAAACCATGCTGAAAATTCGTTTTTTTTAAATTTATGCTTTTCAAGGTGGCTAGGGAACTGCCCCCGGAAATTATTGATTCCAAAATTTTCCCATATGGAGGTTAGGTTTATTGGTTATAGTTCGAAGTAAGGACCTGTCCCCTGTTTTGAAAATAGGAAATCCCCTTTTGCCTTTTTCCCAAATTATCTGGCACCATGCCAGTTTGTATTTGATATTTTTAAAAAGGGATTAGCCAAAAGGGTTTGTGCTAAGCTCCTCTTTACTTTCCCTTTTAAAAACCCTTGCATACATTTTCATAAAGGGCCGGGGGATTTGTTGGGTTTTTAAATTTTTTATCTTTTCCCCTAAGGACCATGTAAATTTTGGGGACCCTAATCGTGCCAGTTTTTTTATGTCCTTTTTCTACTAATTTATCATTACTGGAAAAATCGCGGGTTTACCCTCTGTGTTTTAAAAACTGAGGGGAAAGTTGTGTTAAAAATTCAAACCACATTTCCTTATCACGGCAGTGAGCTAAACCGAGGAATTTTGAGTGGGCCTTTTTGCCCCTGTCTTACTTCGGGTTTACCTGAAAAAAAACCCTTTTGGGGTTTTGGTCTTCGATTTTTCTTCCCAACTTTAACCTCTTAATCTTTTTTTGGTTTTCTAATTCCCTTTTTTTTTTCTCTCTTTAACTGAAATACAAATTTCCCTTAATTCCCCCTCTCCTTTTTTGGGATTTGCCTATATTCCCTTCTCTTTTGCCCAATTCAGTTTAATTTTAAAATCTATTGTTCATCCTTTTTGGATCATTTTTGTTTGATTGTTTTCCCCTTTTTGGGAACATAATTTGACTGAGCAGCTAAAAACTTTTGCCCGGGAAAAGGGCCTCATATCGGCAACCATCCCCACCTTTATGACCCCTAGTAGGTAAATTCCGTTAGCCCCCCTAATTTTTTTTTTCAGTCCTATAAAAATCACCCAAGCGAAAGTCAGGGCCGGAGACTTAAATTGCCATTATTGGGGGAAATTCCCCATGATATTTTAAAAACTGAGTGTTTTGTGATCACTCCCCCCAAGCTCATCTTTAAAACCTCAAGATTTTTAAATTAGTGTTTCCCTACGGGAAAAACCCAAAGGGTCAAGGAGGTTTTTTTCCCCTTTGGTTGGCTCGTCAAAAACTTTTTTAAAAAACAATCCTGGATCGTTTTCAAGAAAGTCACCCGACCTAAATTTCCTGTAAAATTGTCCGGGTAAATCTGTCTTAGTTAAAAACCCTCCCATTAGCACAACATTTTCGTATGTAGATGTTAGGGAATTTCGTCCCATAGAAGTTTACTGCACCCCCTATCAAGATTTTGGGGCCTGTAAATCACACCCAAATTAGTTTTTCCGGCCCTCGAAAAGGGGCTGAAACCCAAACAATTTCAGTGGCTGACGCTTCAAATTTTAAATATCTTTTTCTAACACAACAATTTATATTGCTCTGACGTACATCGTACTCCCCACCTTTCCTTTTTGCCCCTTTGTCAGTGTGGAAAAATTTATGCCTTGTATGTGAAAATTAGAGGGCATTCTCTTTTCTTTCAGTTTTGGGGCCAGGTCTCTGTTATAGAAAATAATTTTTATGTTTCCTGCACTTGAAATTTTAATCTTAGCTAAATCTATTTATTTCAAAACACCCCTGCTATTAGTATAGTAAAACCTTTAAAGGGGCTAGTCCCTTGTGCCCTCTGCTGTCCCCCTTTTTTTCTGGGCCTTTTCTATTGTCTTTATTTATAACTTTATCTGAATGCATTTTATACATTTAATTTTTTCCAACCCTGTGTTGCAACCTGCTTGTTTCCCACACAACCCCCACCCCTATCTTCCATCAGTTTAAAATCATAGGCATTTCACCCAAAGGTTCTCAATCGAGTCTGCAAGTGCCACATTATTATAAACAAGAGCCCCTCACCCAAAATTTTATTCCCTTGGGGTACACAAAGAAGGCACATTATAATCAAAAGGCCCCCCACCAAAAATCAAAGGGAACCCCTTTCCCTTTAGTATGCAAGAAGGGCCCTTATTATAATCAAGAGCCCCCCAAAAAAAAATTTATTCCTTGAGTATGCTGAAAGGGCCCTTATAATCAAGAGGCCCCCCCCCAACATTTAAGGAACCCTTTCCCTTTAGTATGCAAGGGAAAGGGCCCTTATTTTATTCAAGAGCCCCCCACCAAATATTCCCTTTAGTATGCAAGAAGGCACATTTAATCCCAAAAGCCCCCTCCAACATCAAGGGGAAACCCTTTCCCTTAGTAAGCAAAAAGGCACATTTATAACAAAAGCCCCCCAACCCCAAATAAATTTCCCTTTAGTAAGAAGAAGGCACATTATTATAAATTAAAAAAACCCTCCCAACATCAAGGAACCTTTAGAAAGCAAAAAAGGAAAATTATTATAATAGAGCCCCCCCACCAAAATCAAGGAACCCTTTAGTACGCAAGAAGGCACATTATTATAATCAAGAGCCCTCACCCCAAAATTTAAGGGAACCCTTTGGGAAGCAAAAAGGCACATTTTTTATAATCAAGAGCCCCTCACCCAAAAACAAGGAACCCTTTGGGACGCAAGGGACATTTTTAATCAAGAGCCCCTCACCAACATTCCCAAAGGAAAACCCTTTAGTAGCAAAAAGGCACTTTTTATAATCAATAGCCCCCTTACCAACATCAAAACCTTGAGGGACGCAAGAAGGCCCTTTAAATCAAGAGCCCCTACCAAATTTTAAGGGAAACCCTGAGTACGCAAGGGGAAGGCCAATTTTTTAAATTTAAGAGGGCCCCCCACCAAAATTTAAGGAACCTTGAGTATGCAAGAATCCTCATTTTTTTTTAATCAAGACCCCCACCAACATCAAGGAACCTTGAGTACGCCCAAAAAGGCACCCTTTTATAATCCCAAAACCCCCCCACCAAGATCAAGGGCCCTTTAGTACGCAAGAAGGCCATTATTATAATCAAGAGCCCTCACCCAACCTTTAAGGGGAAACCTTTGATTTGCAAGAAGGGGACAAATTTTTATAATCAAGAGCCCCCACCAACAAACAAGGAACCCTTTAGTACGCAAGAAGGCACATTATTAAAAATCCAAAAGGCCCCCCAACCCAAAATCAAGGAAAACCCTTTAGTACGCAAAGGGCACCCTTATTTAATTTAAGAGCCCCCACCAACATCAAGGACCTTTAGTTCGCAAAAGGGCAAAATTTTTAATCAAGAGCCCCTCACCAAAAA